>JAQMYL010000011.1:24038392-24050355 GCA_030014365.1 Clarias pachynema | reverse complement strand
AAAAGTAGAAGTACACAAAAAATCTACTCAATTACAGTAATGCGAGTAAATGTAATTCATTACTTTCCACCTCTGCCCTTATTCAGAGCGACTTACATTTTTTATCTCATTATACATATGAGCAGTTGCGGGTTAAGGGCCTTGCTCAAGGGCCCAACAGGGGGTGGTTGTGTTTGAACCTGGGACCTTCCGATCAGCTGATCTACCTCTGCTCCTTATACATCATATTATATTATATTACATTATATTATGTTATATTATACCTACTGTATATATACTGTATATATACTCCATATACAGTATATTCTATATATTACATATTACATATATTTTTTATTTAATACAAATGTCCCAAATACAAAGAATAAACCTAAAAATGTTTCTGGTTAAAAAAAAAAAAAAAGATTACTGTGATCAAATTTACACAAACACCAACATTTTATTTTGGTATATAAAGAGACTGTACAGTTCAAGATCAATAATATGATCATTATTGTTTCTGTTTAACCAACCTGGCAACCCTGGGTTCAGCAGGCCGACAGTCGCTTCCTGCGCTTCAGTGGAGACAAACACTGCTCAGACAAAATGGTAAGAATTTACAGTCTAGCCAGGTTCATGCTAAAAAGATTCACGGTGTCAAAGTACGCATATAAGAGTAAATCCCCTAATGATTGGAAACTGCAATTTACCGATGACCGACAATATTTTTAGCCTGTAGCTAGTTAGCGAGCTAGCTGGTTAGCTTCATCCACAGTATCACATGACTACAGAGCTAACTGTGGAGTTAGGCGAGGTGTGTTCCCTTCTCAGGGCGTCATTTACTGCAAAACTGCTTTGTATGAAGGTTTAATCACAGTTTCGTTGCTAAAGCATTATTATTATTATTATTTGCATTGTGGCATCACTCAATTTAAAATATGAAAATAAACACACTCCCAGATACTCGGCTAACTCCGGCTAACATCATAACATGGTCAGTTATTTCATCAGAATATCTGTTCTTAGTTCTTATTAGGCCATAAGGGTTTGAGTTTCTCTTTTCTGAGCCTCTATTTATTACAACAGAATATCAAGATTTGAAACACTTTGGCACTTTTCAAGATGAATTCTGAAATATTTTATTCTGGACATGTAGTGGAAAAAGCAATATGTTTTTAAACACAGTACTGTTCATATAATATTAGACCCAGTGGTTAGTTGGATGTTGGAGTTTAAAACAGGAACTAAACATTGCCAAGACTTTCCCATGATTGGTTAAGACGAAATAAATAAAAAAATCATAATCCAGCCTGAATGACTTGCATGTTCATCTTAATAATTAATCTCCACAGGCATCCAAGATTTACTTTAAAATAAAATAAAAAAACACCCTAGTTTAGTCCTTATGTCTGTTTAGCTCTCGTATCTCTTCATCTGCGCACTCTGCTCAAACAGATCAGCTTCCCAAAATTTTTATTCTACTGTTTCAAATTAAAATTTTATTTGTCACATACATAGTCATACACAGTACGATATGTAGTGAAATGCTTAAACGACCACCTGTGACCTTAAAAATGTAAATAAAATTTAAAAAAACAGTTAATAAGAAATAAATAGAACAAAATATTTAAAAAAAAACTTATCTATACAATTAGAGAAAAATATAAAGATGAATTTAAATGTAAATAATTGGAAATGACCAGGAAGTGTGCAAATATGCATGTGTGTGTATATGTCTATGGTCCATAAATGTCCATAATCTGTGCAAAAGTGCAAATTTCTGTTCAAGTTTCTGCTGTAATTGTATGGCGGCATTGCATTTAAATTATATATATCATATTATTTTTTGCATTAATTATAAGGATTTTAATATTTGCATATTATGCATAATATTTGCATATTATGAGGCTGAGTCAAAAACTATCCGCATTCTGGCTGTAAAATTTATTTTAGTTACATTTTAGCAAAGACAAATACATCATTTTTGCCATAATCTCCTCACCTTTCAATACATTCTGTCCATCCGTCAACAAGCTTTCGTATTCAATCGTTAAAAAATGTTTTAGGCTGAGCTGCGAGCCACTAATGCACTGCTGTCTTCACTTCTTCATCAGAAGTTAATCTTCATTCTCGTAGGGCTGCTTTCAGGGGAATAGGTGAAAGTCAGATGGATACAGCTCAGAACTATGGGGAAGATGTTACAAATGAACTATAACACTGCACAGCTGTGATTGGAGAGACAGTAGACTTGAACTGAAAGCGCTGATAAGACAGTGCGGCCAACAGAGGTTTTAATATAATCAGAGTGTGGATAATGTTTGACACACCGTCATATGTCATCAGTGTTAAAAGCTGTATCCCGTCAGACTTATGTGCTCAAAAATGTCAGGGGAAAACATCACGAAATGTGATGTCTTATCAAACTAGACCAGTAGCTTTACCTACTATTCCTCTCACTTCAATGCCTCTCCTTTAGACTTAAACCATTTTACTTTCCTGTAACCACCTGTTATGGGTTGTGGTGTTTCTTCAGCTCATTTTAACCAAAAGAATAATCATTTAGTTTTCCACTAACCCCACACTGCTAACCTTTAATTATCACTTAATCATTGTCATTTAACATCTCATTTATGTTTGGATTATTCACTTAATATTCATTTGGGATTTCAGTTTTTCTTCTCTGTCTCACACCATCTTGTATTGTTTGTGTTCCTTTATTTATGATTATGCACCATTTTGATCTCTCGATGTCCCCTCCCCTACTCCTCTTCCTGCTCCTCCTCCTCCTCCTCCTCTTCCTCACGCACTGTCTCCCATCCTGTCTCCAATCAACTGCCTTGTGCTCAGGCTGGTCACAGAGTAAGTGCCCCTCCACTCCCTCCACCCTGCTTTACCGAGGCTTCTATTCCAGACTAAGGGTGACGGCTGAGTAACGCTGCTCTCTGTGAGGCTGTCGGATCTAGTCTGATCTCTGCTTTGTATAGGAATCGCAAGTAAAGGTGTCCTGGGACATGCTCGGTAACATCCTCTCAGCTAATGTGTGGTTTGGTTGCTCAGTGATCCTACACTGTTGTAGGTTTATCAGTATATTTGAGCCAGGAAGTGATTTTCTTATGAGACTTAAGAGCAATAATTTATGAAAATGTTCCTGATTAAGCCAGGAAATGTTTTCTTTTTAGTGTTAACTGAATAGTTTTGTTCTGGAGCAGGGAAACTAATGGAGCGAACAAGTGAGGAAAAAATGTGCACCATAGGGATAGAGATCACAAGGGACCAGCCGATACAATATAATCACAATATCTAGGTGTCAGTTTGATTTGTGTATCACGACTCTATTATTATCATGATTTTATAAATATGAACATTATTTTTCAGATTCTTTTTATTTTACCACACAGGATGCTGTGCTGCCTTTCAGTATGTGAATAGTAAAAGAACTGCATCAACCACCTCAAATGCAAACATACTGTATACAAACAAAAAATTAATTAAAGAAAAATCAACTTTGCAATCAGCATGGTGATACATGAATCGCCACACAAAATAAAAAGCGTATTGAATTAGACTCACTCACCACTCCTTAAATATTCTCTGTACAGAGTGACTGTAAGCCTGACCAGGGTACTGAAAATGAATGAATGAATAAATTTGTACAATTTTCATTTTATGGCTATAAATGTTCCTTACTTTTTGGATTTGTTAGTCTCGTTGCTCCAGCAAAAAATATTTGTTTTGACTCATTATCTAATTGTGGTCTTAGAAGACAATTAATTATGAATTACTTCTTATTTTTCCTGATTCTGTCGTGTAAAATAATACTTTGCAAAACTTTACTATGCAATTTGATAGCCTAGAATAATTAAATCCCATATATCCATACGCTTGAAAAGTTAGGTTGCAACCCCAAGACACACTTGGTACTGGTAATTAATGAAAACGTGACTACATTATAAAAGTTGAAGTGAATTCCAATCCATCAGCTTTGTTTATAATCTAATCTCTGCGTTATAACCGATCTGAAGTGAACCTTTAACATTCGACTCATTATATATCTCCAGCTGGTCCTTGTATTAGGTGACCTGCACATTCCTCACCGATGCAACACTCTACCAGCAAAGTTTAAGAAGCTGCTGGTGCCTGGCAAGATTCAGCACATCCTCTGCACGGGCAACCTCTGTACGAAGGAGAGCTACGACTACCTGAAGACACTGGCTGGAGATGTGCACATCGTCAGAGGTGATTTTGATGAGGTGGGGTTTACTTTTCCTGTTTAATTTCAGTTCTCGACTGAACATTCTTGGGAAAGTTCTTTATTAATAGTGGCTTGTATAATAACTTATAGAAACTCTAAAATGAAGCATATTATTTGAAGCATTATTAGAGTTTTCTTTTTCCCCCACAGAATCTGAATTACCCTGAACAGAAGGTGGTGACTGTGGGCCAGTTTAAGATTGGTCTGATCCACGGGCACCAGGTGATCCCATGGGGAGACATGGCCAGCCTCGCCCTTCTCCAGAGACAGCTGGATGTGGATATTCTCATCTCGGGCCACACACACAAGTTTGAGGCCTTCGAGAACGAGAATAAATTTTACATCAACCCCGGTTCAGCCACAGGGGCTTACAATGCACTGGAGAGGTACAGCACTGACACGCATGTCCTTCACACCACCTCTGTAATGTAACGTTTAAATTTTCTCTTAAAAGTGGTGTTTGTAATGTGTGTTTGTATTGAAATTGGAAATGGAAATGAATTATGATTGAATCTGGAGTTGATATGCAATTTTGTTTTAAGGGTTTTTACATTTTTAACAGAACTACCCAGCTACTTTTTTTTTGATTGACAATATTCATATTTCTATTACTTGTCTCTCTTTTCACAGCAACATCATTCCGTCCTTTGTTCTGATGGATATCCAGGCATCTACGGTCGTCACGTACGTTTACCAGCTCATCGGCGATGATGTCAAAGTCGAGAGAATCGAGTACAAGAAGTCATAAAGATCATCAAAGTCATTTTATTGCCCTCTTCTAAGATGTGTTTCGTCTCATTCCCTCCTCGACTACAGCCCGGAGTCTCGGCTTATCGCAGATGCTGTACAGTAACGCTCATATTTTACTGAAGTGTGAACGTTGTTTTCGCGTTGTTTCTATGTCATCAGCAATTGCTTGTATCCCCTTTATCAGCAGAGTGTTAAGAATGCAATAATTTGCATTAATCTATTATTTCCATAATTTTAGTAACTAACCGCACGATGTCTTATATTAAAGATTTGTCATATTGACTTTTCAATGCCACTGCTGTTATGAGTTCCAAGGCCCTGATTCAAATCATGTGAATTATTTCATATAATAAAAAACTACACAGTGTAGCATATTAGTCTTGAGCTTCTGTTTTACTTATACTGTACTAAAAACCTACTTTGGTGGAGGTAAGTTAAGAACAGTTACTGACAACAGATTTGTACAGATAATGAGATTTTTATTTTCTTCATTAAAAGAAAGAGCAAGGACACAGGATGAGAGAAATGCACATTTCCTTTTAATAGTGGTTACTTCCACTTTGCACACAGTTTATCTTTACAAGCCTTGGGGTTTTGGATGGACCACTAAAAACAAGGGGGAGGGGCTTATCACCTCAACTGGTACTAAGGTTTTGTATTATAATTTTGCTTTTATATATTGAATGTAATGCCCTCTGTTCCAAGATATGAGGAAACAGGAGAAGGCAGCGAATTATCTTCTGTCCATACCTTATTTGCCATCCTTTGGAAACAAATTCATATTGTGTGTAGTTAATAAAGCAATATAAAATAACGATTATTATAGTAATATAATAGCCTCAATTCTGTTATTCATCTTAATGTGCATATTACTTAGTAACTATAATATATCTAAAAGGAAAGCAGTTACAACAGTGAGGAATAAACATCTGGACCTGAGAACAGACCTGAGGCATTGTAAGTTTAAGAGGTTAACATTATACAATGGTCTGTGCCATACACACATACTGTATATAGTACCTCTTTATATTAAGTCATGTTTTTCCTTTTCCGTCTTGGCTGGGATTTCCTTAATAATGATTCTGGAGCCCTGGATGACAAATTGAATTAAAAATAATAATAAATAAACAAATTAAAAAACACATTCTAACCTTAATTATTGAACTACAAAATTAATTACCTTTATTAATTGGTAATACATTAATATTGGTAATATTAATTACTTTTGTTGCTGTTTGTTGATTTTAGGTAAAATAGTCATCTTTTTGCTTGTACGTCTGTCTTTTTGGTCCTTCGCCTTTTCATCAGAGCTCTCCTTTTGTTGTGTTGAGGTGTGATCCAGGTCTGGCAGAGACGTTCTCAATGGTTTGATAATGTTTGACTTGAAGTTGCCTAAAAGCCAAGGTTTAATTTTATACATATGACTTCTAAAGTATGCATTATATGTCAATTATATTATTTGGAATATTAGATAATTGTTCTGAAGTTGCACCTATTCTGATAGATCTTTGTAGTATATTCAGGTAGTGTTGCTGCATCAGCTTTCGCATGTGAGTCTCGCTGTAGGCTTCACACACGCTGTGCAAGTAGCGCTTTTGACCTGGCGTCAAGGCTGGGTACTGAAACAGAATCATTGGATTTAATTTAAATCAAATCACACAGCTAGACACAGACTATACATTTCGTTCATTGCTGGTGCTTGTAACACCATGGCAACATTTTTGAATACTGAATAATTTTTTCATGTAGGATTTAACTCTACAAGCTCATCAACTTTCCCTTTTACATATTACTAATAATAATACATGATTGGCCTTTGTATTTTATGATGCAAAAACACATGCAGTACATTAAATACTAATTGTTCTGCATTTCAACAGTGAACTTAAGACCAGCACTTACAGGAATATGCTTAATTCACCCCACGCTTTTAAATATGAATTGTGTCTAAGAAAAAAAAAACATTGAGTTTTAATGTATAACCTGTAGGAATGGGGCAGTGAGCATGGCTTCAGGAATGTCAATAGGTCCTGTTCTCTGTCTGAGATTCTTAATTCCATATTCTGAGCTCTTGGGGCCTATACAAACAATAAAACAATCATCCTATCATGAACAGAGCAATCAGTTTGTAAGCTTGTGTTTGCTTATTTACATTTTATCAATTTTTGCATGGTATGAGGTCTCTCAAATTCTGTATTGTAGGTACAGTATAACGTTTCTGTGGTTTCTACAGAAAACATACACCCCTGTTTTCCTAGAAAAGAAACATATCAGGTTGCTAAGCTAAAGACACTGCTGTTTCTCTCCTGAAATTAAAGCATCCTTTACATGGGTAGGTCTGGTTACTTGTGTACATCAGGGTTACCAGATTGCATTGACTGTTTCAGAAGAAAAACATATTGTGAAACACACGCAACTGTAATTTACATGCAGTTATCTTGGTAGCTTTAATGACTAATAATTTTCTGATACAAACTAACACAATGTTGACTCATTTGGTGTCAAAACTATGGTGTTTTAAGAGCCTAAACGTTCAGACATGACAGAAAAACACAGTGAAACTTACTTAATTGTAAGGTATGAGTGAATCCTGATGACCTGTTGACACCAAAGAATAAATGAATAATACCAACAATAATGAAAACACAAATTTGAGTAAGATAATTATATGTTGTACGAAATAAAATGTGTAAGTATGAAATATAAAATATGCATAAGTTACTCTAGAGTATAATGGGGTAAGTCTGGTACAAGGATCAGGATCTCTTCTCTTTTCTTCTCTTCTTTCCTCTCGTTTCTCCCTGTCTCTCTCTGTCGAGCTACATGTGGTCCTCCTGAGCTGCCAGTGATCCAGACCTCCCTTTTCTCTCTGGACCTGTCTGAGTCATTCTGGTGCCCTGCTTCTGGTCAGAGATCTACCCCCATGAAAGGCTGTGTGGTCTGCTTGGGATGCATGTGGTGACTGAGGTGGATCCACTTTACCACCAAGACAGTCCTGAACTCAGCAGATGCAAACAGCTGTTCTATGAGGACTTGTGACTATGGTCGCTCAATAGTTCAGGACTGAAAGTCGCACAAACAGTTTTGTACCTGGGACATCATTAACAACACTGAACTCCACATTAACTTAAACACTTAAACACTAATTGAACCTCCAGCCGCCTAACATACAGTCTGACTGCAGATCAATTTCTGCTATCTGATATCACCCAAATGAGGATGGGTTCCTTGTTTCCTCTCAAAGTTTCGTCCTATCACCATCTCAGGAAGCTTTTCTTTGCCACCGTCGCCCTCGGCTTGCTCATCTGATCATCATGATTTATACATATTTTCATCAGACTTTTCAAACCAATTTCCCTAATTTTCTTTTGATTCTGTAAAGCTGCATTGCGACAATGACCATTGATAAAACCACTACATAAATAAAATGAAACTGAATTGAATAAATAAATTATACATAAAATATAAAAGCTAAACTTTGAATAACAAAAACTTATTATTGTTCTTTTTTCCCATTTCCTTTAAAATGTTTTTCACACACCCACTTTCAAAATATTGTTTTAATTTCTTATTAACTTTGCTAAATGTTAATCTCTCAACAATTAACACTTGATATTGTGATACTAAAAAGAGATTTAATCTGGGATGATTTCATTTAATAATATCTGTATAACCTTAATTAACCTGTATTAGTCATTTTTAAGTAACTGAATATATTCAGGTGTATTTAATAGACAAGTGCTCGTCCTATAGACATGTATTATACTAACAGTAACTTACCTTGGTATTTGAGAAGAATTCATAGCTTTTAATTAAGGTTGCCCGACAAATGTCTTACAGTTACAGGTAACTCTGTACACGCTTTACATGTAAAATGTAAACGCTGCTTCTTTTGTCCCCGCTCGCTTTCCGTAGAGACACAATGGCTTGTATTTCAATTAACTCGTTGTTTCCTGTATGAGCGCACTACATAGAGACGGGAGTAAAGGCGTCTAATGCACTACGTAGTGAACTAGAGGCGTTTACTATGAAGCAGTTTGTGATACAGCCCGTGTTACAGGATGTTGTTGCGTGAAAGCAGCATGGAAGTCGCGCGAGTGATTTTGTGCGCGTTATTTTTAAGATGATAAACATTTCCGAGGTTATTTATAATATTAAATATTAAAATATAACAAATATAAAGTAAATAAATTATAGTTTGGTTGAGTCGGAGAGTGTGAACATGCCTCGCTATGCGCAGCTTGTAATGGGACCCGCTGGAAGCGGCAAGGTAAAAGAAAAATAATAACTTTTTATATATATATATTTGCTTTTATTTATTATATCCCTCTTACATTTTCATTCAGTTAGTCATTTTTTTATTTGTCACATTTCTTGTTATTAAAGTCATTATAGACAACTCTCCTTGCATCTTATAAAAGTGTCATAACAATTATCTGCTAGTGTTGCTCTGAGTTAGAGTATAAAAATTAAAATTACTCCTACTTTTAAAAATAATATATTATTTTATAAGTGTTCATGTGAAGCTTTCTGCGATACCTATTTAATATTTATGGAAGGAGTCTCCAGTATTAGTGCATTTTAACCCTCAGTAAGTTTTCAGGTTGCATGGCAAGCTGTGATTTCTTAACTTAAGGAATAAAGAGTACATACAATTTATTTATCATATAATTTTTCCTATAACGCCACAAAAAGTGTTTTGTTCCTTATTTTTTGGCCAGCCCTAACGGATATAAGTGAGATATACTGTATGTATATAAAAGTTTGTGTGCGTGTAGAAACCTCTACGCATGGCCAGACCACGTCTTCAAACCTGTTAAACAGATTATAGAATAAATGTTCTCATATAGTCATTTAAAAATGTCGGTCAAGGCCTCATCACCACAGCGGTTTGGGTGGGAATCGAACCCAGGCCATCCTCATGGCAAGATAGAAACCTACCACTGAGCATCCAATGCCCATAGACTGTTACAAATTTACCTGTATATAAATGTGATAAACATGAGCTGTTTCTACAGTAAATCACAGGACACAACAACATGTCCACTCAAACATTCTATACTTTTTAAAAAATGTCTTTGCAGAGTACATACTGTTCCACCCTGATCCAGCACGCTGAATCCATAAACCGGTCCATACAGGTTGTAAACCTCGATCCAGCCGCAGAGCACTTCAATTATCCGGTCATGGCAGGTAAGAGCCATCAGTAGAGCGAGTTTTTGAAGCAGGAGATTCAGCAGGAGAGGAAAAAAAAAATCTGAAGAATACAGTTTCCTCTAATAACGTGAACGAGCCAAACCTTTATTCTAAAAAGAAATGAACACAAATATGTCTCAATTGAATGATTATTCTGCTGCTCCACTTTACTTAAAATAATAGATATCCGAGAGTTGATCCAGGTGGACGATGTGATGGAGGATGACTCGCTGAGGTTCGGCCCAAACGGTGGCTTAGTTTTCTGCATGGAGTACTTCGCTAATAACTTCGACTGGCTGGAAGAAAGTCTTGGGCATGTTGAGGATGACTACATCCTTTTCGACTGCCCAGGTTGTTAACTAGCTGTTTCAGTACTTTCAAGAGCTTTGTACATTTAAGGGAATTGATCGAAGTAGCAGAGCAACTGTAACAAAGTTCTTGAGATGAACCACATTATTCATATTTTTGTGTCTGATTTCAGGTCAGATTGAGCTATACACTCATCTTCCGGTCATGAAGCAGCTAGTCGAGCAACTCCAGCAGTGGGAGTTTCGTGTGTGTGGTGTCTTTTTAGTCGATTCTCAGTTTATGGTGGAGCGCTTCAAGGTAATAAAATAGAGCTCTTGAAATGTCATGGACTGTGTTCATTCTTAAGTTTTTCAAGATCTTCCTCACAGACTAAATGTGGAAGTGTCTTTTGGCCAGAAAATAATCTCACTCCATACTCTCTCTGTTTTCCAGTTCATATCTGGTGTAATGGCAGCCTTGAGTGCCATGGTGGCGCTAGAAATCCCTCAGGTCAACATCATGACCAAAATGGACCTGCTGAATCCTAAGGCTAAGAAAGAAATTGAGAAGTAAGTGAGGGTTAACAATGTAAACCTTTTGCTGTTGAAGTATGCATTGTGGAGTGGAGTGTAGTGCGAACAGGTGCGAGAGGTGATGTGAGCATATGCACCGCAGGTATCTAGATCCGGATATGTATTCGATGATGGAGGACAGCTCTGTCACGCTGAGGAGCAAAAAATTCATGAAGCTCACCAAAGCAATCTGTGGTTTGGTAAGTCTGCTATTAAAAGCTAATGATGGTAAGACTCACAAATGCAAATGAGTGTATAAGGGTGCCAAAGCTTATATTACTTAATATAAATTTCATGACGTGTTCCCTTTTCCCTTCTTTGTTCTTAAAAACTGTGAATGTTATGTAAAATTCAAGCATGTATTGAGAGGAAGATGGCCTTTTTTTTTCTTTAGATCGATGACTACAGCATGGTGCGTTTCTTGCCCTTTGATCGCACTGATGACGAAGGCATTAACATTGTTCTCCAGCACATCGACTTCTCCATACAGTACGGCGAGGACCTGGAGTTTAAGGAGCCAAAGGTAGATACGTTTCCCCATGAAATGATGAACAATAACATCTTGCTTGATGTTTTAGTCCTAATCCAAGTTTGGATGGGTTTTGACATTCAGCAACTCTTTAAGACATGCTTATGAGTGGATATATTAGCTTAGTAAAATGGTATGACCAGTAATGGCTGTGTTCCAACAACAACATATAAGTGAACATGTATATCAGATAAAGCAGAAAGTAAAATTTTCCTGCTCCATGAGACCTCCCCGACCATGGGGTATTTTTTATTTTTTGATAAATAAATAAGAAGGTGATTCTTCTTGCCATTAGCATTGCTTTGTGTATTTTCTTCATAATGTACAGTACAGGCCAAAAGTTTGGACACACCTTCACTCATTCAATGTGTTTTCTTTATTTTCATGACCATTTACA
>JAQMYL010000011.1:23994588-24017358 GCA_030014365.1 Clarias pachynema | reverse complement strand
GCCTTCAGCATTCCTTTACAATATAGAAAGAAATAAAAATCAGGAACCATCATGGAGTTAGAAAGTGTTCTAAAACTTTTGAACGGTAGTGTATCTTGACTTGCTATTGTGTTGTTTCCCTTAGAACAAGTACACCTAGAATCTCCTGCTACTTTTAATGCTGAAGTAATATGTGATTTAAAAGCAAACAGTTCTGTGTTTTAGGGAGAGAAATACTTCATGTGTGAAATGATTGTAGTTTAAATATCTGCAAATTTTCCTTGAAGAATGAGAAAATCACTAGATATGGCAGATCTCCAATGTGAAACCTGGTTGCCTGGGAATAAAATTATTTTTTTTTAAGTGAAATGAGATCAACTGAGGCATCTGACTAAAAAAAATCCTGCTTAACAACTTGACTCCATTAAGTTATTTACTTATCATAGTTTACATTTAGGATTGTGAACAAAGGGGTTGAAACTCTTAAATCATATCTGCTGTTGCACCGTGACATTTATAACGGGGGGACAATTAGTTCATTCCCATTTACTGGTGCAACTCGCTCCACTATAGGCTCTTTCTTGACTTAAGGTTAATGACTAACTATTTTTGGTGCATTGCTTTTGTTGGCACTGATCATAAATGAGACCCAGATCTATGATAGCAGTGGTGTAAAGTTCCTCCACATACTGGGCTGTAAGATAAGCGCTATGGGATTCCATTCTTGATTTCATTGCCTTAACCGTCACACCCACAAAGTCCTTGATCCTGAAGATACAGACTGTAATATGTTCTTTTGTTCAGTCATGCCGGTGTGTTTATTTTATTGTAATTGTTCTTTCAGGAGCGCAATGCAGAAAATGCTATTGAGGCCCTCAAGGAATACGAACCCGAGATGGGAAAAGTGTATCGGCAGGACAGGAAGAGCGTGCAGAGGATTAAAGCCAGAGACATTGTTCCTGGAGATATTGTGGAAGTGGCCGGTAGGTATCATTTCAGCTTCATTTTCAGTGCCTGTTGATGTTAAACACCAGCCAGAGTGTGTGCACGATTGTGTTAAACAGTCTTATCACAGTAAGCAATGGCTGACTGAAGTCATCCTGCTGGCCAGATGGTCCTTGTAATGTGTGTGAGAGATTAAGTTACATATGGTTTGGTTTTCTACCTTCCCTGTTAGCTCGGTTGTGTTGATCACGCAAGGTCAGGGTGTGTATGTGCGCACACATGCAGGTTTCTATATGAAAACGTGCCTAGACATGAGCTAGACTAAAGGCGATCAAAGATCTGCGTCATTTCCACTTTGCACTGGCTGGTGCAATACTGCTGTTGCTTTGATTTAAAAGGCCATGCTAACAATGAAAGGATGAAGAGAATCTGCTAATCCACTACCGCCTGTATCTAATTGTAGCTTTGACCCATTTAATCTTTCTGTACGCCGTTTTTGATGTCAGTTGGGTCAACCTTTGAATGATTTTACATGGGGAATTAGAGTCAATCAGAATAACAGCACAGTTATGAGAGTAAAAATTTCTTTATTTCTCCATATAATAACTTGATACACTAGTGCATCCCAACGTTTCACTAGTTCTTAGATGCCATCAATGTAGAAAGTTTTCTCGGTACGCCGGAGCTGTGATTAGACTGCCAGCCTTATGTCTTAAGACTCTTAGCTGCAGTAAAACATCTGAATGGTGTAAACGCTTTAAAGAAGTTTATCACTGTACTGTGCTTGAAGTCTTTTGGAAGCGTCAGTTGTTTTTACACCTTGATTGATGAGAAATCCCATCCTGGTTTGACTTCAACTTAAACAGTGGGAAAAAAATAATAAAAATGTAACCACCAATAAAAATTAAAAAAAAGAAAAACATTTAATAAAGGTCAATAAACTAGATGAAATGAACAAATAAAGCAGTCATGAAATAAATAATAGCATTTTATAGAACATTGTCACTGGAGGTTTTGAGGAATCAAAATTATATCATTTAATCTGTTATTTATAAAAAATTACTAAAATATGTCCATGGCAAAACTTATTTTTTTTCAAGACACTTTTACTTTCCATATTTTAAAATCATGCATATACAGTACTGACAATGTTCAATTAAACATGCTTTATAACTTGGGTTTCTCTTGTAATTTAACATCTAGGAAATAAATCTGATACAGCAATGTCTAGATTAGATAAGATTCAGCTTTGTCATTGTTCAAAGTACATGTAGAACGCCAATGAAATGCAGTTGTCTTCTAACCAGAGGTGGCATATTTACAGTAAATAACAAATGCGGATATAACGCTATGGGGGTCTGAACGACTTATCTCTACAGGTAGATGTGACGTAGAAGATATGTTAAGACGAGAACATGTTAAACAGAATATACATACGTACTTCTATGCAGGTCTAAATAATAAAGTATATACGGGATAGGTATGGATAAAATGTAGAATAGTACAAAGTCAGCATCATCAAGTATGGGTATTGCAAAGATGCATCGTTGATGAAGCAGTGTAATATAAGTAAAGAGAGGAGGTATACTGGTCATATGACTTGTGATCAGCTGTTTAATATGGAAACACAAGGGAGAAAGTTATTTCTCAGTCTGTTTGTACCGGAACTGATGAGAGTAATGAGTCTTGCTGTGCTTTTTAAAGGTGACCTATTATGCAGAATTCACCTGTTTAGACATTCTGGAGGGTCTACAGTGTGTTTGCTTGTTCCATCACTGTATTGGCCAGGGTGTAAGCAAGCCTGTATTGGCCAGGGTGTAAGCAAGCCTGTATTGGCCAGGGTGTAAGCAAGCCAATACGAATTGTAACAAACTCATGGGGACTTGTTAAAGAAATGGGTGACCTATGGGACCTTTAAGACTCGATAAGAGTCTAACCTTTTGCTAGTACATTTGGTTGTGCCTGGTTATATACCCAGTGAGACATAACACATGATTTAACTAATCTCTACCAAGAAAGTTGCACTTTTAACCACATGATGATTGGTGTGGTTTTTGCGTAAGGAACTCCGCTACCACTTGTGTTATCACTCTACACCCTCAATTTTCGTCTTCCCGTCTCACAGTAGTTACTGATTATTTTGATTTTCTTGCTTAAAAGATGCATCCTTACTTTGTCAAGGAAAACGGGAGAGTGGTTAGAGTTCCCTTATAAAAAAATTAAATCAACGATCGTCTAATCTTTATATTCGGTCGAATATGCATCCCTGGGATTAGTACTTGTTTCTCTGCTAAGCTTTCATCCCATTCAAAACATTACAGCAGTGCTTGCAAAATGATTCTGGTAAATAAGTTCTCCAGTACCACCTCAGCACTGGTTAATCTCAGGTATAGGAGTACGAACTGCTTGGCACCAGTCAGATTTTTGTGAAAGGATACATGTTCTGCAAGCTTAGAAAGTAAGTAAGGTGATGCTCTTGTACTTTTCAACAACCCTGTCTCCTGCTTTCTTGGTCTCTCTCTCTCTCTCTCTCTCTCTCCCCCTCCTTCTCTCTACATACGGATTGGTCACCTTCCTCCTGCGTCATCTTTCCCTGCTCTGAGTGTTTGTCCGCAGTGAGAAGGAGACACACCAGTGAGGTATTAAAGGGGAGAATTGATTCTCTGAACCCCCCCTACTGCACGGTCAGGCAGTGTGGCGTTAACCCATACCATTGCAGATTGAAACTAATTTAGAGGACAAAAAGGAAAAACAAAGACGGCTGAGGGGGAAAGGGAAATGGTGCACCATGAGAAGAATATTAAGTAGTGGTAGCATTGAAAGCATTCACATGCACACGGTGTCCATGCTTTTCTGTGCTTAGTGTGTCTATCAAGCATCTCAGTGAGTCATGGGTTGGGATCATCAATGCCGCTGCTTAATATGGATTTTTTTATTTTTATCAATGACAAAAGCTGATTGAAAAAGTAACACGGTGCCTGCGTCACAGGCTCCGGAGCATAAAACTAGTGCTGGAGATTTCTTTTGTCTGGCAGTCCTGCTGCAGATTGTGCCATGGGATTTTTAAAGCCTTTGTGACCTTGCAGGTTTTGCATCATACCTGTCTGAAAGGAGAGTCAGACCGCTTTATCATTTCTTCTGGACGAGTATGAACAGCAGGCATATTCTGTTCTCAGGCTCCTTTTTTGTCATGTGCATTGTGGCTCTTTACAGAAGAATTTGCTATGACATGTCTCGCCACCGTCGAGCTGTCAGACCCCCTTGGCACGCTCATCCAGCGTCAGCAGCTTATGGCACAAATGCCATCTCTGAATAGCTGAAAAGAGAAACAGCAGCATTTTTTAACCAGTCCCTCCTACTCTAAGGGAATGAGTCATCGGCTGAGGATCGGACTGCATCTTTTGTTTCTCATACTCTTCCCCGGCTGTATGACCTTGGAAGGCGATGATGAAAAGGAAACCCAGCAGACCCCTCCCTGGCGTGTGCTTTTCGAGCCTCCCACAGAGCTGTACTTTTCAGCTGCCTCCCGCACGCCTGCTAGCTGTTGCCATGTAACGCAATGCCTGGCCTGTTAGCTCAGGTTACTAACATCTGATCTGCTGTTTGGCTTGGGAAGTGTCTCTGTCTCTGTCTCTGGTCATCTGCAAAGCAGCTGCCATTATTGACCAGTCAGCACTGCGTATCTCATCATCCATTCTCCTGGGATGGTACTCTAACATTAACGTTAATCTTTAGCTTTAGGGGAATTTCGTCACTAGTCCTCTTAATGTTAGTTTAAGTAACAAGTAAATTGCATCATAAGGGAAGAGAAGATGAGACAGGTCAGGACAGTATACATGCCTGTATATAGGGTCTATATCTTGTCCTTGAGGTGGTACATTTAGACAAAAAAAAAAAAACGCTATATAATGCGGTGATTCCCTGTCAGCATTATAGCATCCTCGCTTAATTCCCGCAATTTATTCAAACTATGTAGTGTACTGGAAAGTATAACCAGCCACTCAAGTACCTTAAGTTATATACAGGTGATTACATTTTGTAGCTGTCAGTGTAGATGTTGAATCCCGATGTTATTTCTGTTTTTAATTATTGGGAAAAAAAATTGTTCAAGGAACAAAGAAAGAACCTGTTGAGCAAGACTGGCTGTTTTGGTATGGGTGTACTAGTTATGTGAATGAATTACCACAAACCAGTTATAAGAGCTTCTAAAAAAGCTTGGCTACAGAGGTGGAAGGTCGTGTACGTCAATTTGTCCTCATCTGTTGTGCCATTATCGTATAGCAGCAGCAGCAAACAAACAATCCTGAGATGCTTGAAATTGACGGTTCTTTGAGTTTGGTAAGAACGCAAAACACAAACACAGTCAGGAACTGACTTTTCAGAGAATCCGTGACTTTGGAAAATGACCTCATGCCTCTGACCTCGCTGCGTTGCATTTTGTACTGTTCAGGGAGTCGGGAGCGAGTCATGACAAGTCCCTACTGAGACAGAAGGAAGTGTCGGTGCACAGTTTCACAGTGCTGATGCTTGCAGCTGAGGAATTGGTGACCTTTATAAAGGGTACAGGATGTACCAGAATGTTTAAATACAAACCACTTGCTAACAGCTTTAGCCCAGTCTGAGTCTGGGATACAAATACGTCATTAAAGCATTTCACTGGTCTACAGCTATCTACATGAGGCTTGAGTGTGTTTTTTTTTTTTTTTTTTTACTTTTTTTTTTTCCCAAAGCCAATTTCTTTCTAATCTGTGAAAATCCTAAAATGGTGTTTTTATAAACTGTATGTGGTGTCCACAAAGACTTTCCAGTGTCTATGAACATCAATCATTACCTGACACTGGAGACTCCTTCCAAAAATGTTATCATCTCATTTTTAAAAAAAATCCCTTTTATATAATGTGTCTGATAAACTAGTGCCTGTGCAAGCTGTTACTGTAGAAACAGTGATCTATTAAAGCAAACATGCTTGTATAAAAATACTGTAACTGTCAGATTGACTGCTATAGAAAATGTCTGATCACTGCAAAGAATTTGACAATGATGTGTCATAATGATTTATATTGAGCTCTGGTATTAGGAGCTCTCATTTACTGTGAGTTAGGGATGGACACATTTGTACGCAGCGCTTATTTTCTTTATCGGCCCGTCAAGTAATAAGTGACAACGCAACCTTGTTGCAGAGATGGAGTGCACACAGTGGCATGCAACTCTGACTAAATTAGAGGAATTAATTAGCAAAACAGATGGCCACTCTTTTCTCTCTTGTATTCTAAGCAGGTCGGGGGTTGTGTGCAGTTTGTCCTCTCTAGCTGGTCTCTGGACACAGAGGCTGAATTGGATGTAGAGGACAAGGGGTGCGTCAGTCCCTATGATTCCTCCCACATTGGTTTTCCATAAGGCACGGGCTGTGTGCAAATGGTGCAGCGAACAGGAAAATGATCAATTGCAGCTTATCGCTATCAGATCCACTGATGTAAAATGTAATTCGTAGTGTTACTGTTATTTCTTTGAACTGTGGATATTAACTGTTGCAGCATAAAGTAAAAAATAAACCAAAACAAATTCCTTTTCAAATGCTGCTGTGGCTCCCTGGGTACATTTTAAAATTAGCTGTTTATTTGTTTGCTCAGATTCCAAGAACAGCATTCAGTCCCAAATTTTTCGGCTATCCAAGGGACAGTCCTTTTAGATAGAGACAAAGTGAGCTTTGCTGTTACTTTTTAAATTTCTTAATGGTCAGTGGTAGTCATATTTAGCCACTCATTTATAAGTGACTTTTAAAATCCGAGTGATTTAATTCTGATTCCATGTTCCTTCTACTGTGGTTATAAAGGGCTCTGTGATGAAATGCTGCCTGTCTTGACTATGTCTGCACTTGCTTCTATAAAAATGGGATGCATGCTGTTGCTGACTATGCAGCATAACTACGCTAGAGCATTTCCTCTTTCTGCTGTGTTATTGTTTCTGACATGCTACTCTTTAACAACTGTTTGACCCAACGCGTTCTTAAACTGATGATGGAAAAATGCCACAATTTTGTAAGACACACAGTGTTAACATTTAACATCAAGAGTTTGTTTTGAGCAAAATTTGAAACATCTAAGTCACCTTGAATAATATCGTTTACTGTAGTATTTGTCCTGTCCCGTTAAATATCGCTTACTGGTTGTCACTTGTCATCTGATCACTAGGCTGCCCCTCACTTCCTGGCAGTATGTGATCTGACCTTTTCCATTTCAAGGGTGTGTGTTCTAATCAAAAACAGAATCCAAGCTCTGCAGAAGTTGCCATGAGTGCCAAGTAGGTCTGGCTGCTGAATACTGCAGTAAACCATTAGTAAAAGTAAATTATGTAGTGGTTTGGCAAAATGCTTCATGTAGTGACTTTTTGACATTTTTAAATATATAGGGTGCAGAAAATGATGGTTTCCTGAGATTCATTTTTTAACCTATTCTTTTTTTTCGATCAGTAAAATTCTGGCATTTTCAAACCTCTTGACAGTCTGTATCTGATTACACACTGCATTGATCACGCTTGTGTCCATTACACTTCATCATGCACTTGTCCATTAACTTGATCAAAGCATGACATTGACTAATTCGGCCACAGTGACTTCAGATTTCAATTGTTTGAAACCTGGCTTTGAATTAAAAAAAATAATAATAAAAGACTATTTTGTATTTCTTGCTGCCACTGATTTAGCACAGCTTATGGGCAAGCTTTTGTGTTTTGACATTTTTGAGCTGTTTCATAACACATTATACCACAATAAACCACTTCTACATTTCTCAACAGACAAGTTGTTCCGTTTAATGGAAGATCGCTTGTTATTTGGACGCTTTCTTTAATTCCACATCATCTCTTCCACATCTATCTCTGAACAGATCTCGTTCAAAGAGAGTGCTTTCTCCTTGTCTGCTTAAAGTGGGTTACCCTACTGTCTGACCTTTTTTCAGCTCCAGCTATATATTGGGTACATGCTCTACATTTGTTCTTTTGGTTCAGGGTCATTTTGACAACAGCGTGTATTTTTGTCAACAGCATCATAATGAAAAAGTAGTGTGTGATATCTATAGCTTTCCTGAAGCCCTACTAAATGCCCTCATGAGTCTCTGAGCAAATTCAGAGCTAAAGCTTGTTCAGACACTTGCTTAAGGTTGGCCTGAAACCAGTTCATTGGAGCATTTTTCATAAAAACTTATCGTTTATGCGTTTAAAGTGGACAGTTTAAGTGAATGCTCTTCTGTGCGGCTAATAAATGTCACCAGCGTCCCATTGATTTAATGATAATTTTGTGAAAGATTTAAACGTTTACATTATCCTTTTTTTTCTTTTATAAGCAGTCACAACCCCTCCCATTTTGTGTAAAGAATAATTCACAAGCTATATTTAGCATTTGCCTGAGAACATTTAAAACTTTTTGATTTATCTTGGCCCACTTCTGCAAAGTCTAACTGGTTAAAAAAGGTGGTGTTTATGGATTTTTATTTATTTATTTATTTATTTATTTGTTTTTTTTAATTTGAGAGATGATATTTCAGGTCACAGTTTCTTCATCATTAACAGGTTCACAGTGAGGACTGGAGTGATTCAGGTTTTTCAAGCAATAATTTTTTAGTCTTAAATTTAGTGCTTAAATTAACATTCAGAAGGAACATAGTGGGTAAAGTGATTGCTTTAAAATGTCTTAACACAACACGCATGACATGCCCGCTAGAGCATGTGTTATGCTTTTGTAATGTTGTGTTTTGAAGTTTAGTGCTTTGAGTAAGTGCCTTTGCCTTTAGTAATCTTTAAGAGCTCTCTGGAGAAATGCATCCTTAAATTTGGTACTGGGGATAAAGCTATGGTATTCTGGAAGCACTGGTTGTTTAATGAAAGGTTTTAGTGATACTGTTGGATAAAATAAGGATTTTATTTATTTATTTATTTGTTGTGAGCTGTACTTTGTGCTTATCTCTTACCACCAGTGTTCTGTTTCTCCTCTAGTGGGTGATAAAGTTCCTGCCGATATCCGCCTAACGTCTATCAAATCCACAACACTGCGAGTGGACCAGTCCATTCTAACAGGTAAGATATGTCAATTAGTGCATCATTTTATCCATGCTTTATGGACTTTACCTGCTCATATATTTAGGATTATTTTAGTCCAGGTTATTTAGCTAGCCTGCTCTTTAAGTAAAAACTCCACTGTGTTTTTACTTCAGTGTGCCCAATTATAGTTTACCCAGATTAGTTAACTAACGCGAAAATTTAGATCAGTTGTGTGCTAGAAAGACCCTTGTATGAAATTGCAAACCAGTACACTTTGTTGTAGTTGTGTGGTGATGTTTGGTTCTCGTAATTTGAGGAAAAATAACTGCACTGTGGTGTGCAGAACAAAAATACAGCCTTCCACCCAGGATTCTGACCTTAATGGGTGGTCAGTGATGTCTGCAGCTCAGGAGCTCAGAAAAGGAGGAAAGAGTGTGTGTGTGTGAGAGGAAACTATTCAGTAGGGCTCAACTTTGCTTTGCTACCCTAATTGGTAAGGTTTCTGCATCATGTCCATTCATGGCCATTTTTCTTTTGCGAAATTCGCTATTCAGATAATTTATGTAATTGCTTATTAGCCCTCTGTCTGCTTGATCCTCATCTTTCTAAACCAATAATTTAAAGATTCAGGTTCAGTGGTGAATCAATTTAGATTTGTGTCCGTGCAGCCAAATAAACTGATCATGCAGTTCTTGGCCACAATGTGTGTGTACGTAAACTGGAATGGAATAAACTGATAAGAGCCTAGCATTGTAGGGTGATGGAATATCAGTATCATAATAAATTATGTCACAATTAATGTTTTCCTTAAACAACACTGTGATGTTTGTTTTGAATGTTGGCTATAGTAAAGTTTAAGACTGTAGAGCCTAGTAAATTTTTTATGGTTTTAGTTCTCGTTTAGAGCATTTAATGCTTAATTTTGCTGCATATACAAATATTTTATATTGAAGGTGCATTCAGGAAAGCTCAGTTCAGAGAGGGCTGTTAGTTCTCACATTCAGCCTTGCTGTGAATAACAGCCTCAGGTTGAGAAGGACCATGAAAGCACTTCTAATTCTAGACCAGTGATGCTGAGTGTCTCGCCACGATTGGGATTTAAAAAATTTATAAAGCCCTTATTAAAACTAGACTAGTTCATTTGAAATTCGGCGAGTTTAATAATGGGGTGGCTATGAGTCATTATGTGAATATTATTAAATCAATTTTGTGAAAATTTGATTTTGTGTAAGTTATATAGAACATATTAAAACAGTACCATGAGATTTAGTAGACAGATTAGATACATGTTCTTCCTTTTCCGCCTCATACTCACATGATACTCAGAGCATTTCCTGCTGACCTGATGTTATTTAATAATAATAATATTTATATACTTCTTTTTTTTAATTTAGTTTTAGGTTTAGTTTTAGAATTACTTTAATGTCTGGGGAAGCCTGTAAACCTGTGCTTGTCTTTTTAAAATGTATTTATTTATTTTAGAAAATCCAAATGACAAGCGCTAAGTAAAAACACACTTTGACTATTACCTGAAAACATAGTAAGAGATTATTTGTGTGGCATTCTGGGGAAACCTTTTAAAAAAATTTCAGGCATTTATTTCAACCAAAGTAAAGTGTGGTTAGTGTCAAAAAAAAAAAAGGGAGAGAAAATTTCCTTATGGTTGTTTTGACAGATGATAACCGATTAAACTGATTAGTCATTTTACTCTGCGACATTATTATCCAACAACTCAGTCAAAGCCAGACATTACAAGGATGAAGACATTTATAGATAGACTGACCATTTTCACCACTGTTTGTTAAACCAGATGCTTATTACACACCTTACCAACTTTTGAAGAAAGAAAAATAAAAGAAAACACTGGCTTTTTGGCTAAATAAACAAGTCTTTATATATCGACCTATATTCTGGTTTATTTTCTGACACAACACAACGCTAAGTTTTTTCAGACTGCCGTGATTTTAAATTGGTGCGGTGTCATTTATATACAAGCTTTTGTGCAGCTTTTTTATTATTGTAAAAAGCTCCGAATTAAATTTATTACCTATAAAGCTCTGGTGTTGAATATAATGTAACTGAGCCAAACTAACGATATCAGCTGTTCAGCATGTAATTGAAATTTCAAGATTTTGCCCTCTGATTGTGTTTCTCTGTAGGAGAGTCTGTATCAGTCATTAAACACACAGATCCAGTCCCTGACCCACGGGCTGTAAACCAGGACAAGAAGAACATGCTGTTCTCTGTAAGTTCAAATTAGCAATGTACGATTCATTTTGCTCAGGGAGTCTAACCTCTGTGTGGATGAGCTAGTTTTACTACTCAGTTTTGAGGATCTCATCATTTGGTAAATAATACAATGCACGGTTATCATTCTTGTCCATTTGTAGGGAACAAATATTGCTGCTGGTAAGGCTGTGGGTGTCGTCGTGGCCACGGGAGTGAACACAGAAATAGGCAAGATTCGCGACGAAATGGCTTCCACGGAGCAAGAACGCACTCCGCTGCAGCAAAAGCTGGATGAGTTCGGAGAGCAGCTATCCAAAGTCATCTCTCTCATCTGCATCGCCGTGTGGATCATCAACATCGGTCACTTTAACGACCCAGTGCATGGTGGCTCTTGGATCCGAGGTGCCGTCTACTACTTTAAGATCGCCGTGGCGCTGGCCGTAGCTGCCATCCCTGAAGGGCTTCCCGCCGTCATTACTACCTGCCTCGCGTTGGGAACTCGCCGCATGGCTAAAAAGAACGCTATTGTGCGCTCGCTGCCATCAGTTGAAACTCTGGGCTGCACATCGGTGATCTGTTCAGATAAGACTGGTACCCTGACCACCAACCAGATGTCTGTATGCAGGGTGAGGAATTTGCTTGGATAAAGTCTATTTTTAACACTAATTTATGCAAAGAAAACAAAACTTGCTTATGACATGCTATTGTAGAAAAATAATCAGTCTTTGAGGCAGCAGTGTGAGGCAAAGTTACTTTTTTAATTTTATTTAAGAGACTTTTTATTCATTTATCTTTAAATCTAATGTTGTGGAATGTCCACAAGACATTATCACATCTTTAAATAGTAATTTCCTCCCCAGCCCCCCCCTCTCCCTCTCTCTCTCTCTCTCTCTCTCTCTCTCTCTCTCTCTCCTCATTTTTAAATGTAATAAGGGGAAAAATTAAAGTATGTCATATTATCAGAAAATCTAAAGGCTTATTCATGGCGGAAGACTTTTGTCAGGGTATCCGAGCAGAAAATTTAGCAACACTTGACAACATTCGGAATCAAGAATTCAACAGCGCTGAATTGTTCAATACATTATGTACACAAAGTTCTTTTTATTCTCAATGTTGTCAATTAGCCAAAGCATTGTATGTCAGAAGGTTAATGTAGCTGACGCACAAAAGCAAGTCTAAACAGACCTGACTCAAAATCGTTTGAATTGGCTTGGTGTTCAGTAATCTGATCGTGGATGACTCACTTTTCTTAGTAACAATGGACAGCGTTACTGCGTACAGCGTGACAGTAGCAGCCATCTTGATGCTGGTCATCAAATAGTTTTGGTGGTGTGCTGTAACATAAGTAACATACCTACAATTCTGCCCGACCTTTGTTTGTTTGCATGATGATGCACCACTTGATTTGTTTCACCATAAATAGTTATTTAGCCAAGAATCTGATCTTCAGTGCAAAAAACTAATGGTTTTGATCAACTACTTCTGGAAGGGAAAGCTTGTGTAAATTTCATTTCATGTAATTTTTTTAAGGGGCCGTTTAGTATGCTGATGTAGCAGTTCCTCTGATGATCTTGTGTGATTCTGCTACCTTCCAATGTTTCTTACTCCTCAATGGTTTTACAAGGGATGTATGTTTGTATTTCTCCCATCTCAGTCTATCTCAACCCTTCCCCCCCCCTTCTCACTTTTGAAATATCATCTTTTCTTCCTCCTTTTTTTCCACTGTCATTAACACAATGTTTTGCCTCTTCCTGACGTTTTTGCTCCATCACTGCTCTTTGAGTGCTCATCAGTATGCGGTAGTCAGTTACTTGCAGTGGTGTTGCTTAACCGACCTTGTGTTTAGGAGCACTGTTTAACTTAGCAATCGTGTTACTGCAGACTTCGCACACATACACTTGCACACACTTGTGCAAGAACAGAACAGGTTTGATGCCTCTGAATGGTGTTATGACCTGTAAAAAAAAAAAAAAAAAAAAACGGGTTTGTGAAATGACTACATTTTATTTGAATCCTTTTGAGCAGGAGAAGAGTGGCTAAAATCTTTTGGTATAAACACTTCATCGCTCATTTTTCCTCCAGTGTGAAAGGGTTGACGTTAAAAATAGCCGGTCATCAGAAGGAATGTAATCTGTTTTGTTTATCTTTTTGCTCTTACCAGCTCTATCCTGTCCGTAGCGTGGGTTGTTTATTTAAGCGTGATGACTAAAACTACGAGCTAGAGAGAGAAGAACGATGTACTGAGCTTTCATTTGGAGTTTTCTTACTCAAACCGTTCGCAAAGCGCCACTCAGCTTTACCAAACGAAGTGCCAGCTTAATGCTTTTACTCGGTTGTGTTTCTCTTTTATTCTCTCTTGCTCATTGTTTGACTGCATCACCATGGCGATATTGCTGCTGTATCCCAAGGCTCTGGTTTTCCTCACCGGAAAAATCCCAGGGCCAATTTGGCTATAAGCCAGGGTACTCTTCTTGTTTTTTTTTGTTACTTGTTGGTTAGTACTGACCCCAACATGACCCCTGTAGAAGTAGCCTGAAATTTTGTATTCCCAGGATATTTTTTATTTATTTATTTATTTTTTGCACTGCAGTGTTTTTATGCGCCACCTGCTGGGTGAACTGACTGTGTGTATTTCTGTTTTCTAGATGTTCATTGTCGACCAGGTGCAGGGAGACAGTTGCTCTCTAAAAGAGTTTACCGTTACTGGCTCCACATATGCTCCTGAAGGACAAGTGTGAGTTACTTTATTCAGTCCAACCAAACACACGATTATTTATCTGCAGCGAGTAAAGTTTTTGTTATTTTTAACAATTTCTTGATATCTGCTCAGATTCCATGAGGGGAAACCAGTGACATGCTCGAAGTATGATGGCCTGGTCGAGATGGCTACAATTTGTGCCCTGTGCAACGACTCCTCTCTGGACTATAACGAGGTTTGTTCTTCCGTAACCCCATACTCATTAGTTGACCAGTGTAGCTTGTCTCTTGCTTCTATTCTCACAAGTGTCCTGCTTGTGGTTTTGTTTTCCTCAGGCCAAAGGAGTATATGAGAAGGTTGGAGAGGCGACAGAAACAGCCCTCACGTGCCTGGTGGAGAAGATGAATGTATTCGACAATGATCTTACTGCCCTTCCAAAGATAGAACGGGCCAACGCATGCAACTCTGTAAACATTTTTGTACATTTCTACTGTGTGTATGTGTGTGTGCTAAGGATGTCGAGTTTTATGGTCAGCTAATCATACATTTATTCTTCTTTGGCTCAGGTTATTAAGCAGCTAATGAAGAAAGAATTTACACTGGAGTTCTCGCGCGACAGGAAGTCCATGTCTGTGTACTGCACCCCCAACAAGGCCCGCTCCGCCCTCGGCAAGATGTTTGTCAAGGTAATCACAGAGAAGAACATAGTCATGTTTAGTTTTTCAAATAAGGGAGGCTTGACTAGAATTCCTTATTCCTTACTGATTCAGGGACTAACAATAATTTGTTTTGTAAGAAAATGAGAATAAATTAAAGGTGCCCGTTGTGAACATTAGTCTGGAAGATTTTTTTTTCATGTTCTAAAAATATAACTTCGCTTATAATAACATAACATAATCATTTGTACACAAGCGATTACTTTTTGCGCATGAAGCCTCTGGTGCTAATTATTTTGTGCTGTCTATCCACCCACACGTACCCCACTTTCTTTATTATAACATGTATCTCAGAACTGTATCCCTGTTGTCTGCCAATCGTTTGCTTGACCTCTATTCTTCTATTTTAAATTAATAAAGATGCCCAGTGGGTTGCTGCTGGTGATTTTTTTCTTTTTTCATGGTTCTCTGTAATCTGTGCAGCAGCAGGTTGAACTAATTTCTTATGACCTCTATCTACATCTTTTTCTTTTTTTTTTTGCAGATAATGCTGTTAGATTAATCAGTAACATTCTAACTGCTTTTAAATGATTAATTTAGTCTGTGAACAAAATGTATTAAATATTCTGCCATTAATATTAGAATTATTTCTGTGAAGCCACAAAGAGTAAAAACATTCCCTTAGAGTCTTAGAAGTTAGAGCTAGTCTTACCCTGAACTTATCAGATTGTTTTTAATGAAAACATGTGGAACTTGGAGGAAAGCTGTTTTAGATTGTGTGTGTATATAAATGTTATTCAATGATTTATTTGGTTTGTGTTTGGGAAGGGTGCTCCAGAGGGAGTGATCGACAGGTGTACACACATCCGTGTGGGCGGTAATAAAGTCCCCCTGACGCCAGGCATTAAGGAAAAGATCCTGTCTGTGATCCGTGAGTACGGGACAGGGCGGGATACTCTGCGTTGCCTGGCCCTGGCGACACGGGACAATCCGATCAGCAAAGAGGAGCTTCGGCTGGAGGATTCTTCTTGCTTTGTTGAATATGAGGTCAGAAATATATTATACTCGTTATATAAAACTCATTACAGCATGACCATTGCAGCTTAATTACCTGGAATTTTTAAGTATTTATTTATTTTTCATTATTTTTTTTTGCATTTAAATGATGCATCATTTAAAACGCTCACCTAATATTACAGCTTTTTGGGTTTACTCATGAAGTTTGTGATGCAAGTGACCTTGGGTCTCTGATCTGTCATTTTTCACATTTGTACCACTAGGAGGCACCCGTTAGCCATATACAGTGCTCCATATTTTACCCCATCTTTAATCTGTGATTGGTTACTATGGATAATAATCTTGTTTTTTGTATTAGATTAGCTATAGACCAAGCTATTTTACACCAGTAGCAAAAACTTGTGCTTGTCATCACAGCTATGAAAAAGTATTACAGGAAATGGAATCAAAAGAGCTGGTTATTTAAATCTCTGATGTACTGTTAAAGCAATCCTACTGTATATTCAGATTTAATTCTCAGTTAAAATCTTTTGAAATGTTCTCAAATGTGTAGAGCTGACTGTGACTTTCATTGGCATTTTGTTTTTATCTTTGCAGACTGATCTGACGTTTGTGGGTTGTGTGGGCATGCTGGACCCTCCCAGGGCTGAAGTGGCCGCCTCCATCAAACTGTGCCGCCTGGCAGGCATCCATGTTATCATGATCACCGGTGATAACAAGGGCACGGCCGTGGCTATCTGCAGGCGCATCGGTATCTTCAAAGAGAGCGATGATGTTTCACGCATGGCCTTCACGGGCCGCGAGTTTGACGACCTGTCATCTTCGGCTCAACGTGAAGCCGTGCTCACTGCCCGCTGCTTTGCCCGTGTTGAACCGTCACATAAATCCAAGATTGTGGAGTACCTCCAGTCCTATGATGAGATTACGGCCATGGTAACGGGTTCTATTTTAATGATACATTCTAGGTAGTGTTACGGATTACCTTCTGCAGTCCGCACCAGTTTCATAATCGTGCCGTGTCTCTTCTCTAGACTGGTGATGGTGTAAACGATGCTCCTGCACTGAAGAAGGCAGAGATAGGCATTGCAATGGGCTCGGGAACGGCTGTGGCGAAGACGGCCTCAGAGATGGTTCTGGCTGATGATAACTTTTCTACCATCGTAGCAGCCGTGGAGGAGGGCCGAGCGATCTACAACAATATGAAGCAGTTCATACGTTACCTCATTTCCTCTAATGTAGGAGAGGTGGTCTGGTAAGAACTGATTTCTGTTTGGTTTCCCTAACCTTCAATGAAATGTCATGCTGTAGAACTGTGACTGTAACACCTTTTTGTGCGACTGTTACAGCATTTTCCTGACTGCGGCTTTGGGATTCCCAGAGGCTCTTATCCCAGTGCAGTTGCTGTGGGTTAACTTGGTAACGGACGGTCTTCCTGCTACAGCCCTTGGCTTCAACCCTCCTGATTTGGACATCATGAGCAAACCCCCTCGTAATGCTAAGGAACCCCTCATCTCTGGCTGGCTCTTCTTTCGATACTTGGCTATTGGCTGTAAGTCTGTTTGAGATCAGATGTAGCAATGTTTATTAAAGCAGGATTTGTACGTGTCTTTGCTCACAGCCCTTTTTTTCCAGTTTATAAGGCATGTTTTGTGTCTTAGATTTGTTGTGAAGTAATATAGTCAGTCAATGTGATATAATTGGGTTTATATAACTGATTTTTTATTTATTTATTTATTTTTAATCTGATTTATCTCTTTAAATTTTGCTATGTAGGCTACGTTGGTGCCGCTACTGTTGGAGCTGCTGCTTGGTGGTTTATTGCTGCTGAAGATGGACCAAGAGTCAACTTCTATCATCTGGTTAGTCATTATAATTTATATAAACACAGTGGTTTTAGGTTTAAGTTGGTTAAAATAATTAATTTTTTTATTTTACCCCCTAGCTTTTACTGGCAAATTGCTTTTAAAATCATATATTTTTTCTTTAAACCCCGCAGAGTCACTTCCTCCAGTGTGGACCAGAGAACCCAGAGTTTGAGGGCGTTAATTGTGAGGTGTTCGAGTCGCCTTACCCTATGACAATGGCCCTGTCTGTGTTGGTCACAATTGAGATGTGCAATGCCCTCAACAGGTCAGTACACATACTTTTTAGTTGTCCACATAACTTGAGATATTTCAGGCCTGAATCACGATAAGGAGTTCTCATTGGTCTTTTTTTGTGTTTTACAGCGTGTCGGAGAACCAGTCGCTGTTGCGCATGCCCCCGTGGGAGAACGTATGGCTGCTTGGAGCTATCTGTCTCTCCATGTCCCTCCACTTCCTCATCCTTTATGTGGAGCCTCTGCCAGTACGAAACCAGAGATATAATACATCTGATTGTGAAATGTTTTTTCAGACATAAAATTTTGACTAAGTGCCAACGAGAGCATAATTGGCCTGCTTTGTTTAATGAGTAGAATGCTTTAGACAAAATAGATGCAGGTTTTTTTGACTGGCACTGTGCCTATAAAACGTTACAGCTGTTGATAAAACAACTTCTCAACTTAAAAAATTCATGCTTTGTTTTGCCTTTAAGACTATATTTGCCTTAATGATTTCACTCTTGATCTGCCATCCTCAGATGATCTTCCAGATCACGCCGCTGAACGTGACCCAGTGGCTAATGGTGTTGAAGATCTCGCTGCCTGTCATCCTGCTGGATGAGGTGCTGAAATTTGCAGCCAGGAATTACCTCGAACCCGGTAAAGATTTGGACTCACCCACCGGCAAGCCATGCTCGCTCAGCGCCTGCACCGAGGGAATCTCCTGGCCATTCGTGGCTCTCTCACTCCCCCTGGTGCTCTGGATCTACAGCATTGACACTAACTTGGCTGAAATGTTCTGGTCCTGACTCATCTGAGCACAGAAACACGATTCCCCCCCCTCCCCTCCTTTCACTCAATCTGTAGATAGAAAGAATGTGTGTGTGTATGTGTTATGTGTGATAGTGCACCAAGGAACGTGCACAAGGAGGACTGTGTTAACACGAACATAACAGTAATATAATAAATGTAACAAAGTTCTTTTTAAAACCACGTATAGCGGGTATGGAGGGGACCACATAGAGCTGAAGTCTTTAAGTATTAATGACCATTATTATTGTTCCCACGTCTGTGGATGTTCTGCTGGTTTGGTCTTAAAACGGTCTTTTTTTGTTGTTATTTTGCCTTGGGTAGTTCTCCTTTTTATTTTTTATTTTTTTTATTTTATTTTTTTTAAAGAAATTGCATTTCAAACAAATTAGAAATACTAAATTCATTGTGTTTGATTTTTGTGTGTCCTCCCTTTCAGTGCATGAGGAAAAGCTCTACAATGTGTACCAAGTTTGAACACTATTTTATACAACTCACTTGTTTTTTGTTTTTGTTTTTTTGATCCGTGTTAAAAGGAATCCACTGACGTGACTTCACGAGGGGTTAGGTTTAGGCAGCCGATTGACTTTTTTTTTTTTCCTGTATATTTCCATACAGCCATAACACACAGAGGCAAGGGATTTTTATTTTAAAGTAAGGATGCATTTATGAAGTGAAATGGGTTCAGGTAGTTTTGTCAAAATGCACAAATATTTGAAGAAAGAAAGAAAGAAGAAAGCCATGTACACGAACAGAATCCATCTTCAGCGTCCTACACAGCTGCCTAAACAATGCCAGGGAGATCAGGAAAGCTGTTTACATTTGTTTACTGTGTCCAGTGTGAATGTTTGAGTTCAGAGTGGTGTCACAGGCGTATAGGACAGGCGGGTGGGAGTGAGCACATAGACTAAATCAGATTCTGAAGTGGAAGCTGCATGTTGTGTATCCTGCATGCATTACGTGTGCGTTTTCATTTATTTGTTTGTCTTCCCCTTTGTATAAAAACCTACATTTTGGTGTTTTTCTTTTTTCCTTTTCTTTTTATTTTTTTTAAACAAAAAACATACCTTAAGCCAGTTTTTCTGCACCGGGCAGAGCACAGCTACCTCAATACAGTCTGATTAGTTTCTCACCTCACTGAGCTTTACACATCTTGTGTGTGTGATCTTGTTGCTTTGAGGTGTGCCCCTCTTGGCTTGTGCAGAAAAAAAATATATATAAAAAAATTTGCCCTGTCCCTGATTTATTTTTTTTCTCCCCCCTTTGTTGTTTTAAGAATGCATTTTCTTTTGTATTTTATAATTGATTTGACTTGTATTAACTTAATTTAGAAGTGTTTGAGGCAGGGTGAGGAGGGCAAGTCCTGGATGTAAATGTTGCCATCGCCGGCGTAGGGTCGGTGACAAAACCGGTTCACATGATAGGTTTATTAAATAGTGCATTTAGAACATGGATTTTATGATGCAAAACCAAAATGTTTGACTCTCCCTTTTTTTCTACTTCAAGAAAATACACTCATGGACCATTTGAATTAAAAAGTGCGTGTCTCTTTATTTTACTGGCTTTTTTTTTTTTAAACATAGTATATATATATATATATATATGTAGAGTAACAGGAGCAATTATACTTGAAATAATGTACATACAATAAGAAGTTACTATATGACCAGGCAAGCACAAGCTCAAGAGCTAGCTTGTGCTACTGCAGGACCCTGTCAGTTTGTACATAGCAGATATACTCACTTTACCTGTACCAATTTATGTTCTACATTGCAACTCAAGTGTTTAGCAATTCTAATCATAAGCTTAATCCTTGTTTGTGAAAAGCTGTCATTACTACATGCCACATGAAGCGTGTTACTGTGCCATGTGAGTGGCACTGCCAGTGTCGGTGTCTTAACAGCTCTGCTTTTCCCCTCCTTCATGCTTTCATTGGGTGTTTCCTTCACTGAGTGAGTATTATTAACATGTCTTTATTGATAATAAGCTACTAAGCTAACCATGCTAAGCTCGGGCAATAAGTAGGGATTAATACACTTGGTGGTATGCCGTTATAGAAAGATAACAAAGACAGAAAAAGACTGGGTGCATCCTGACGTTAAGGTTAACAGTTAAACGTGTAAAATTTTCTATAACCTTGTGTCCTGAAAAATATATTGTTTAATATTGCGAAGTGTATACTGCCCTGCAAAAAAAAAGTCTCACACACTAAAGTTTCAATCACCTTTAGCATTAGCTTCATTACAGCACACAATGCGGTGGCCAGATTGTGTGAAGATGATTCCTCATTCTCCAAGAACCATAATATTCATGTTCACATTTTAAGTACTGGAATATAACAGTTCCATCAGGGGAGAAAACCTCCTTTGATGTGATAACCTGGTCATTCAGTACATTCAGGTCTTCAGCTGACTTCATTTTATTGCCACATAGTGTTGCTGAGCCTAGACCTGACCAACATAACATAAGCGCCTTGTATAGTGGGCACCATGCACAACGGGTATGGACTCACCTGTTTAGTTCCTATCTTGTGAGTTCTCTGGTCATTCAGGTCTTCAGCTGACTTCATTTTATTGCCACATAGTGTTGCTGAGCCTAGACCTGACCAACATAACATAAGCGCCTTGTATAGTGGGCACCATGCACAACGGGTATGGACTCACCTGTTTAGTTCCTATCTTGTGAGTTCTCGTCACATTGTGTGTATGGAAAGGCTCTTACACTATTAAACATTTATACTGTTTTTTGTTTTTTTAATCGTGCAACTTGAAGTGTTTAAGTGATTTCCATTCATAATTTTTTTCCCCAACCACATTTCTTCCACAATTATGCACTATACTGTATAGTACTTCCAGGTTTTGATAATGTTAAAGGGTTCTTAACATTCTGCTTAGTTGTTTCTTTGCTTTATGCAGCCCAATAATTTGACGCTTATAAAATGGTGACCTTTTTTGGCCAGGCATTTTAAGGTAGTTCTTATCACTTACATTATATGAAGGTTGTTCAAGTCAAACCAGGACTTATGAAACAAAGGGTTTGTTAATGTTATTGTAAAACCAACCATTACTATTTACAGAACCCCAGTACAGTAATGAAACTCTTAGCTGTTTAGAATACTTAATAAATAATAAATAAATAAATACTTAATAAATTTGAATTATGCAAACATAAAAAAAAATAAAAAAAAAAGCCATATGTTTTGTAAATGATGATTCTGGCTGAGGTGCCTTGGAGCGTATCCAACTCATTCATGCGAGTATTCACCATGTGGAATTCCTGATCCCTCAAAAATCGATGGGTAACTCATCAACAGTCTATTGGGATGCATCAGTCTATGGGACCTGTACACACAGTCATTCACCAACACCACTTGCACATTACTGGAACTCAGCAGGGAATTATTACCACATCCCTGTACAGTCCTGTCCTTACTCCAAGCCATTTCCACATCTTTGGGCCATAAAAGGAGTTCCTGGGAGACCTGCGTTTCAGGCATAGTGAGAGAACTTTCTACCTTGATGGTAACCAAGCACTAATAAAACACTAGGATAAGCGCATTAGCAGGTGGCAGGTTATATAGATTATATATAGAAATAAAGGTCGTTTTTTTTATTGTCTCAACTGTGCACTGTTATTCTGCACTATCAAAATCCCGGTTTGACTTGAATGCCTGGTGTAGCAGAGCCATAACCTCGGTAGCACCTTCTCATATTTGTGTTCAGTAGCTCTAACAAATAAGACAGAATTTCTTTATGTAATACACATCATGCTACACTGACAAATTATAGCTTCATGTTAAATTGTCCTTCATGTCCTGTATGATTTATGTAAGTGCCTGGTAATGGCGGATGAATCTTACCAAGGCTCTTACATAGTTTCTGAAATGAAATGCCCCCCATCAGCCCTCATAAACCTTCCTCTGGCTGTCAGCCATCAGCTTTCTAATTTTCATTAGCGGTTTGCTCAAGCTCTAGAGGTGCAGTTTGTATTGTTTGAAACTTTCTATGTCTCTAATCAGCTCGCAATTTAAAACTAAAATGCACTAAACTGACAACCGTGCCACAAATTGTTAGTGTTTTAGAATTTTGGTTCCATTTTTATGAGCTGAAGAGTAGCTCCAACTCATGTTCTTTGAAATGTCCCATAAGTGATATGTAGCGTGCTTTTAATTTATATACTTTCACTTAGAAAGTGGAGAACAGGTGCAAGCACAGGAAACAAGGAGTGTATATATATATATATATATATATTCATTCATTCATTCATTCTCTATACCGCTTAATCCTGTGTTCAGGGTCGCGGGGGACCTGGAGCCTATCCCA
>JAQMYL010000011.1:23979100-23994488 GCA_030014365.1 Clarias pachynema | reverse complement strand
ATTCTCTATACCGCTTAATCCTGTGTTCAGGGTCGCGGGGGACCTGGAGCCTATCCCAGGAGACTTCGGGCACTAGGTATATATATATATATATATATATATTTATTTATTATTATTTTTTTTATGAAACTTTCTTTAAACTCACACAGTAGTCATTGTAAAGTGAATTTTCCTTAATCAAAACATTCTTGATTATGTACTTCACACAATAAGTTCAAGGCATGTAAATTGACACTCATGCAAGGTTTTTATTATTTATTTATTTATTTGTAGTATTATTGTGGCATTTGTTTGATTTTTTTTTTTTGTAACCATACAACTGTACCTGTGCATCCTTGCTCCACAAACCTTCTCATTCCTTGTTCCTTGATTCCTTTGAGCACAATTTTTACTTGATAAATGGATGCAGGAGCGAGGCGTCAGTCATGCATTTATAAAAATTTGGCGATGCACATTGAACATTTGTATTTTTTTTGTAATATGGTGGGTGTGGTTTAATTGCAGGTAAAATTAATTTTACAGGCAGCACAATGCTTAAGTTACAAACTACTGATTTTTCTTTTATTGTTCCTAGCTATCATTAAACAGTCTAGTACCATAACATACATTATATATGTATATCTCCTATTAGAAAAGATTGTACATGTCTGTGAAGGATAGATGATATGGCATGCCCCACAATCATTTCTGCATATCTTGCCTGCTGTCATTCATGGCTGGCTTAAACCTCTAGTTCATTCTTCCCCTTTTCTGTTCTTCTTTTCACAGCTTGCACCTTGTAAGACACGTCTCTCTCCAGCTTGTTCTGGGGTGGATGCTGGATGCTTCCCTTTGTGCATGAGGCATTCCCTCCTCCATGTTGTACACTGCATGAGCCTTGGGCTGACTGCAAGAGCAGCTGTTTTTTATTAATTTTTTTTATAATTATTATTTATTCTTTTTTTTTTTTTTTATCTGATGAATCAAATGATCAACAAGGACAACTGTACGGACAACTGTGAATTCTGTTTGAGTCGTAGGGGAGAGTGAAAAACTGCGTGCAGGCTGACCATCCAGCATACTCGCTCCTCTATTTTGTACGAACGAAAAAAATGGTCAACCATTACACATCATGCTGCCTTGCAATCAGTTTGTCTGTATGGGTTACATCTAAATCTCTTTTTTTTAACCGTGTAAAATGTCTGTTTTATATACAGTATACATATGTATAATATATAGTAAAATGCATGCCTTCTGTTGTAAGTAGCTAAGCAATTTTATCTATATTTATATAGTATTTGCTGTGTACATCGGTGCTCAATGGAATGATATGATGGACATCATTTTACAAATAAACTCACCAGGTGGATTTTATGAACATAGTTCTGATTTGAATATTGATCTCTTCTTTTGTACGTGTTATTACACATTCACATTCAGTATATTTATCAGTATTACATTGCAGTTGTGTGAACCACATACAATACATAATACTAACTCTTAAACTTTTTAAACTCTGAAAAATCAGACACACAAATCCCGTAGTTGTCGTTGTCGTAGTTTTTTATTTATTTAATAATTTCACGGTTCTCAATGTGGTGGCCATTTCATGCGTGAAAATGATCCTTCATTCTGCCAAAACCACCTTTTCACAGCCTCTATCAATCTGAACCACATGTACTTTTTCCATCGCTCCAAAGTCGGATCTTTAAGCTCCCTAGCAAACTGAAGCTTTTTTTGATTTGTCTCACTAACAAGTGGATTTCTTATGGACACACAGCTGTATAGTCCTGTTGAGTCCTCATTACAATGTCTGTAAAAATGATTTTAATTTTACTTTTAAACAGAGCTGTGATGTCTACCATCTATTTTTAACAAAGAGACTTTGTTTGTGGTCTCAATTCATGATTTTTTTTTCAGACCTCACATTTTTTCCCTGCAATTAATGGCTCGGCACTTTTCTAGGTTTTAACAATATACTGCAGAGATCTTAGTTTAATCCCAGTAATTTCACCAATCTCCTTATTTTTTTCTTTGCTTAATCTGGGCCAACAATTTGACTCTTCTGAAACAACGATTTCCTTTTCTTTTTCTTTTTCTTTTAACAAGGCAGTCTGAATTAGAAAATTGTGAAATGGTATCAGGACAGGTTTCTTAGCAATTAAAGAAAACTTAATTCTGATAAAATTCAAAATCTGGCCTAAAATTCCAGGCCCTGTATACAAGATAAAACAGTATAGACATGAGTGAGTGAATGAGTTTAAGTTAAATTTAGTTATTTTGATAATAATTACATTAAAAATAATACTATATAGTTGCAAAGCAGCGATCATCTGGCCCAAGCACCTGTCCCATCACCGCCTGGGCATCACCCTATGAAGTCACTCAATGTCATATACTTAAACTTACTTTTCGACATAAGTTTAAGACATGAATCTCATTTGCATCCTCAATGTCTTAAGATCATATGGTCTTAATTTGGTCATGATAGTATAAATCCTAGGAAGATGAAGAGTATATCAAATTCCACTGGGTGCATTTTTCAAACAACAAGAACGATGCCATTTATAGCGAAATTGTTGTTCAGCTCAATGAGAACTAAAGGTGTAATGGGTTTCACATGTATATGTGCAAGTGTGTATGAACCATGCAGCAAAATCTTGTGTGAAGGCCCCATGACGCGTAGGCGTCCTAATTGCAGCAGATTCCAACCTGCACGCTGATTTTCATAATTTTTTAGCATATTAAGACCTCAAAAAGACCCTGGATGCTGAAAAAAATTAATTCCTTAAAAGAACCAAGAGGGCACTATGACGTCATAGGGCTGATGTCAAAATGCTTGGGCCCTAATAATAATAATAACTAGAGAGGCACATTTCCTGAAGAAAATGTGAGTGGTGCCTGCCGTGGCATCATAGTCATAGCTATGATGTCACAGTCTCAATGTTAAGTTTATGGGACTTTTCGGTGCGGTAGCATAGCTGTGCATATATGATGTCACAGTTGATGTCGGTCCCAGTGTTAAGTCTATGGGACTTTAAGAACGGTGCGGGACTAGTTACGCGCCAAAGAAGAAAAAGAAAAAGAATAATAAGCCTGCAAGATAACAATAGTAGTGCTTCGCTTCGCAAGCACCACTAATAATAATAATAATAATAATAAAAAAAAACAGGATTAAACACTCGGAATCGTTTCCACTTTTGTCGCAATACTTTATATGGACACGTGGAGGCGCCAGAGATTAGAAATGAAACAGTGGGCTTTAATTAAAATGGATGTGTTTTGTTCTGGATGTACTGTAGAAGTAAACACTAGTGGCACAAATAGTTAACGGCTATTAATAAATCAAATTTTATTGATGAATACTAATTAAATTAAATTAGATTTTTTAACTGTATAAACAGGGTACATATTATTTGTATAATAGAGTTATCAGCCATGAAGAATATGTAGTGATATTTCTGGCTTGACTGTTTTTTTTTTTTAACTCGTGTTTTTGACAGGATATATGACGTAATTCACTCAATATTAACGTTATAAATAAATATACTACCTATATATCTATATGTATATTTAAAAACAGATTAAAACGAGAACAAACGCAACAAGATTGTCATCTAGGACAAATCTGATTCATGCAACTAAACGACAATCAGCCCTTCCTTTTTCACTTGCCCGCTTTCAATCACACTCACTGACCCCGCCCCTTCCTGTACAAGCCCCGCCCTCCAGCTTTTCAGACAGGACCGCTGCGTAGCGACCAGAATCTCCAGCGGAGAAATCTTCCGACTAATTAAACAGCGTGATAAGAAAACGGAGCGAATATCCAGACGAGATTTCCTTACAGTGTCGTGTCCGGCGAGTCGACGAGATTTTGACTTTGCGCTGCGGATAAGAAACGTCTTTTGTGTGTTTTTTTTTTTTTTTTTTTCTTTTCTTGCTGTTTTATTTTGTTATCACGCGCAGACGTCGGTACACAAAAGAGCTTTGGATGAGATGATGGTGATGATGATGATGGAAAAACGGCGTCGCATCACGAACAGAAGCCGGACAACGACAAGACTTTACACCTGGATAAACTAAAGAAGGGTTTGTGTGTGCGTGTGTTTGGGAATCACGGGTTGATGCTGTGTGTAAGAGAGCGGTTGAGGTTTGCGTGATCGTGTCCAGATGCTGTCATTGTGCTGCCGCTCCGCTGCTGCGTTCCTGGAAGAAGGATGCATGGGAGGATGCCAGCTTCCCCGTTGTTTGTTATTTGCGTTGATGCCCGGTTTGTAGTAGAAGAAACCCCTTTCAGAGAAGAAATTCATATTTATAAGGACAACCCCTGGAAATCTTGAACATTCTTTCTTTTGTACAAGCTTGTCCTAAAACTCCTACCAGATTAAGTTTTGTTAAATCCGAGTGACTGCGTACTTCAGCCTTACGGCATACTTGAATTATTTATACCCAAATAACTCGTCAGTTATGGTCGAGCCTGTGGGATTTATCGAAGCCTGGAAGGCACAGTTTCCTGAGTCCGAGCCTCCGAAAATGGAGCTGAGGTCCGTGGGAGGCATCGAGCAGGAGCTGGAGAAGTGCAAGGCGTCTATTCGGCGCCTGGAGCTGGAGGTGAACAAAGAGCGTTTCCGCATGATCTACCTCCAGACGCTGTTGGCCAAGGAGAGGAAAAGTTATGACAGACAGCGTTGGGGCTTCAAGAAGTCACAGATGGCTGAGGGGGATGCTCAGGCAGGTGGAGCTGACCCCCAGCACTCACAAACGCAGGAGCCTGGTCAGGGGGATCGCACCAGATTCCAGCCTGTAGGAGAAGCCAGGCCTAAACCGCGGCCTCCTCCGGCTAGGAAATCTGCCTCACACGGAGATGGACTGGAGATGCAGCCAGCTTTTGAGCCCCATCAGTTAGGGCAGGGCAGTGAGACAGATGGGCTTTCACCGTCTAAACAGAGGGGAGGAGTTTCACCTCGCAGGCCGCATCCTCCTCCTGACAAGGAGCTCCCATCTGACCCTTGTCCAAAAGACAAACCAGGCATGGGACTCGGTGTGGCGGCTTTGCGTTCCAACTTTGAGCGGATCAAACGTGCCAACTCGCATTCGGCCGGAGATGGCCGAGGAGGCCAGGACAAGCAGCCTTTCTATGCCAACATGGAATTCCATCATGATAAGGGCCTGGTACGAGTGAATGATCGCGACGTCTCGGATAAGATCAGCTCACTCGGCACACAGGCTGTGCAAATGGAGCGCAAGAGGTCTCTCCATTCCCTGCCAGGAAACTTGGCCACGGTCGCCGGTGACCTCCGACCTAGGCCTGTCTGTAGGGGCAGATCAAGCGAGAGCACCTGTGGCTATGACGCAGAATGTGAAGATGGAGAACCCAACTCTCGATACAACAGAGATGGCACTGCTCGGCCCAACGGAAACAAACCGCCACCTCCTCCATGGCATCCTTCAGATTTTCAGCCATACAGCGGAGTTTATGTGCCCAGTGAAAGCGGCGATGGTCGGGTCATGATGCGAGAGCACACCGGCAGTGATGATCATCACCTCACATGGCCGAGAAGATCCTACTCACCTGGAAGCTTGGAAGATGTTGGCGGAGGAGGGGGTGGCTACACACCTGACTGCAGCTCCAACGAGAACTTGACATCCAGCGAGGACGACTTCTCGTCAGGACAGTCGAGTCACGTGTCGCCCAGCCCAACCGCCGCCTTTCGCAGGCCCTTCAGAGAGAAGAGCCGCTCACCGTCACAGAACTCTCAGCACTCGTTGGACAGTAGTAGCCCTCCGACGCCGCAGTCGCAGAAGAGACACAGGCAGCCACATGTGGTTGTTTCCGAGGCCACTATTGTGGGTGTCCGCAAAACGGGACAGATCTGGCCCCATGATGGAGACTCAACCCCTTCCATTAGGACATCCCATGACAACAGTTACCATGGAGATCTTGGTAAGTGATAGTTTATTCGCTAAAAATTATTGCATTCTTTAGATCACTTTTAGGTTTTGCTGAGTTACTACACTTTCACGGTGTCCTTCGCTCTCTCTGTATGAAAGAGACAGCTGAAGGCTTTGTGTCCACAGTGAATGGTGGGTTCACTGGCCATGAGAGATGTTGAGTAATTAACTGAAAGAGTGCATTTAGATGATGAGGTCAGACTGGAAGGGTTTGTATATAAGTGTCCTGAGTCTCTCTCTTTGTCAGGAGTGGTGGGAGGTTTTTACCACTCCTAATGACATGGCTCAAGTCTTTCATTCCTTCTGATAGCAAACCTTTTAACTAAGCAGAATCAGAACTTAGGTTACTGAAACCTAACCCTATCGTTCACATGTCCTCAATCCGATTTTAAGGACAATGTATCAGTATAGTGTTCATTTCTGAGGTGAAGACTAGCAAACTGGAACGAATACTATGCTAAACCTTGTTCCATCAGGCTTGCAGTGAATCTGTCCACAGGTGTCAGAGAGAGAGAGAGAGAGAGAGAGACGCTGACTCATCAGGCCAAGCGGTGCCAAATCCCGACCGGGTTTATGAGCACGCTTACAGGAACCTCGGACTGGGGGGAAAAAACTATTTCCTTAAAACAAATCCTTTAACCTATGGGAAGCCTGGAGCTGTTAAAGAGGTGGTGTAGTGTGATGTGGCGAACTTGGCTCAGCAGTCACCGCTCACCTGTTCTCGTGCCAAGGAGGTCTTCATTGTGGAGAGAGAAAGATAGCACAGAGGGCAGACAAAGACAGACAGACACCAACTGAACTCCGCTGAGCATGCCCAGGGCAACACTGCTGAATTACAGCCATTTTGTTTCCTGTCAAAAAAATTAAAAAAGGTGACACTTGGCTGCTGCTTGTTAAACTCTGGCTGTGGTGAAGAAGCTGTACCAGGTTTTTTTTTTCTTTCTTTTTTTTCTTTCACTTATCATTAGTGAGTCAAGCAATGCAGCAATTTTAGCTGTGATTCATTCACATATATACTATGGATAGACTGAATAAGATGTTAAGTTTGTTGGCTGCTTCCTTTTTTTTTTTTTTTTTTAAACTATTCCTGTTGCTTCATGTTCCTTTTTCAGCTTTTAGGAAAATCCATATCTCACTCAGATCTTAAAGATACAGCGTTAAGCATCATGTACTTGTTTTGAACCTTAATGAAAGTATGATCATATAAAGAGTTTCAAGAAGATGGAAAAAGCCATCAAGTGGAGTACTCAGTCTATATGTACAACTTCCTTTACCCCCATGATTGGCAATATAAGGCAGTCATGTGGTCGTAAAGAGAAGCACAAGGTCTTTAATTTTGTGTTTAAATGGATTAAAAAAAAGGAAAGAGTCTTTAAAAATGACAGGAATGGACAGTAGCTTAAAATATTCTTTTTGTCTATTTTATTTTGAATATTTTTAGTTACTGTATAATTTTCCTTTAAACAACTTTAAAGGTCTCGTTTTTTAAAACAATTTTTAACACGTTAACACAGGTTTCAGAGCTCCCCCAGAGTGTGTCTCTTGATGTTGCAGCTGCAATACATCTTAGATCATGAATATTTTATTCCTCAGTTTCAGTGTTTATGAGCTACACCAGTTCAGAGAACTGCAGAGCCGGGCAACAAGATGGGGGAGGGACTGTTCTTGTATGAGGTCACGTTAGGGGTCAAAATCTAATTGGCTTGTCTAAACCCTGTACAATAGTAAAATGGAAAATGGTCAAAAAGCAGGGTGTGTTTTTTTTTTTTTTTTGGTCCCCCCCCCCCTCAAGATTTATCTTTTCATACACATACTGCAGACCTATCTAAATGTGTAAAATGGATAAAAAGTGAATTTTGTATAAACCTTTAAGTTAGAGTTAAGTTTAAGAAATTTAATTTGTGGTGTTTTTTTGCTTTTCTTGGCAACTCAAGACCTAGACCATTATATTATTTTAAAAGTCTAACTCTTCATTTTCCTTTTTTCCTCATTAATGATTTTGCCGTACTTTGTATTCAAAAGAATCACGCCGTCGCAGCCTTTACATAACATTTAAGATCGTGTTGTACACTTTGCTAGAGCAGCACCTGCCAATTGTCTATTACTGCATCAGTTTTATTCTTAACCGTGAACTTGTGAAATGTAGCCCTCTTAAAAAAAAACTTCAAGTTGCTTTCCATCATCTTCCGAAACGATGCAATGATCTGGACGAGGAGGCGTGACTACTTGCATACCAGACATCTTGGACTTTTATCCTGTGTTCTCCCTTGGCAGTGCGTGCGAGTGTGTTTTTCGAGGCGTGCCTTTTGGCCGAAAATTGGCGGAATGCGATGCGAGTTTCCATCACAACCACTATTTATACCTGAAGGAAAAGGGAATGCTAAATAAAGACAAGTGGAGGTAAAGTGTCTGTGTGTAAGTGTGAGTGTGTGAGAGAAAGCGAGAGAGAGAAAGCAAGCATAGTGTGTTTTAGCTGCTGCCTCCTGCTCCGGTGCAGGCTGTAAAGATGCACAGATGTCCTATTGCGTAACAGTGTGAGCATCCTCTCTCCCTCCATTCCTGGCTTTCCGTGTGTGTCTGTGGAAAAAGAGTAGTCGTATGTATGCGTGCAGTGAGAGTAGGTGACTGAGCATGCATATGGCAACACCAGGTGCTACTTTCCAAGTGCTAAGTGCTACACGAGATCTCTGTGTTGTTTATAAAAATAGCTGGATGCTCGTGATGGCAGGATGCTCTCACTGTAAATTATATTTGCTTAGTCTCAAATGTACAAAGAATCAAAGAATCTGTAGAAGAAGAGGTTTCCGTGTTATTTCTGGAGTGAATGCCAGGCCCATGTGGTGTTCTGCTCTTCCAGTAAAGTCTCATTCCTTCCCGAATGTTATTCTCGTAAACAACAAATGCAATTGTTTTCTAATGTCTTTTATTTGTCGCTTTTTGAAGTAGAGATTTAGGCTGAAACATCCTAATGTTGGTTAGAGATCATTCTTCAGCGAGAGAAAAAGAAAAATCGAGTAAGAAAAAGGGAGAGCAAGAGAGAGGGGAAGCACATGACAACAAATAGTTCTCCCTCGCCTCTCACACACACGAGCTTCCAAGAAAACATCAGTCATTCATTACGGATAAAAGGATCAAGCCCCTGTGCAGCTGCCTCCCTACACATACTACACGACTGTGTACTCTACACACATTGTGTACTCTCCAGACACAGATTACAGCCTTTCATGTAGTAGGCTAGTGTTTGAGTTTCCATTTTGTAATTGTTAACAATGGGCAGTAGAGCCGTGAACCAAATGTAGACCGCCGATTCGATTTCATTTTGGCCATCGTGATTTCCGATTCAATTCAATTCAGAGCACTTTTATTGTCTGATTTGTCTCAAGCATGTATCTCATCTGCATTGAAATGCTGTGTACCTTGTGGTGTTGATTCCTCCCATCCACCTTTCTTAAATGTCAAGTCTCATACTAAGCAATGATCTTTTTTTCCTGCCTAATCATTTGCTCCCCACTCCAGTAGGGCGCAGAATTGAACCAATCGCCCAGAAGCTTTAAATTAGAAGAAGTGTGGAAGATGTAAGTGGGTTGCATGTTCCGCTGAGATTGTGAAGTATGTTAAAGTAATAGGGATGTGGCAATAACTCCCAGTCAAGTTTCTGTAACGTGCAAGTGGTGTTGGTGAAAGATTGTGTGTACAGTTCACACAGACGGATGCATCTCTTCTGCAAGTTGGCAACAAGTTATTTGTTGATTTTCAGGGATCAGGCGTTCCCCTCACTGAATGTTCACGGGAACGACTGCAGTGTGCGCCGAGCCACTTCAGCCGGGACTGTCGTTCATGGATGTACGGCCTAGTATAAAAAGCACTTTTCAAAAGATTTACTGCAACTTAGAGTCTCGTCACCACACTATGCTTAAAGTCTTTTGTAAATGTCAGTCAGTTTTCCGCCTTTATTCATGAGAAATGCAAGTTCGATGGTCGATGCAAGTTCGAATAATATATTTATTTTAAGCATTTAATGAAACCAATGTTGCAATTTTATACTTTTTTTTGTGCTTTTAACTTTCGTTTTTCGCTTTTACCAAAAATTTACCAAATTATTATTATGTCTTTTATAATAGCCTTCATCACGTGCTAGTAATTTGGTTGAAATTATATATAATTGATGAAAACCTGATCAAATATTGTCCATAAATTTCGATTTTTTCCCCTCTAAACTTCTCTCTAATTCAATTGCATCCAATTCCTTTATCAGTGAAACTCCTCTATCAGGGTTAGTTACCAACCAAGGAGCGTTCCACTTGTTTAAGCTCATATAGTGAAAAGAAAAAAAACGAATGCTTTCACATGTACTTTGGCATTTTATCCGTTCATAATGAGAATCTGAGGAAATCATGACTCCGTGCTAATGGAAATGTAAATATATGGTAAGGAAACTCCAGGCTAGATTTTATTGGTTCCTGAGGTGGTGCCCGAGTCGAACCTGGAAGCCCGATTTGCAGTCATGTGCTTCTTTTCTTAAACGCCAGAAAGAGCTGAATGTAGTAAATGAGTTTAAATACCAGATTTGCCTGGTGCGTGTTAGAGGTTATGGTTTCTATCGTGCACTTCACAAATTTTGGATCAAAGCAAATACTTGGGTTTGAATGCAATTAAGAAAAAATTCAGCTGTGTGTGTGAGGGAGAGAGGGAGAGGTGCATGGGTGGGTGTAGAAATGGATGGTCTGATGCAAATAGAGAAACATGTTCTGCTCAATACACTCATTGTCCAACGTTACTGGACTGAGGTCAGACCTTCCAGTTCTTATTTTTAACTGGAGTAAAAACTCAGGACCATCTGAGGAGAGCTTTCCTGTGGCAGCTGGCACTCATAGCCAGAGCATGCTCTAAACGAGGGATGGATGACTGCGGTATTTCCCTGTTTATCCCACTGAAAAATATGATATTTGTACTTATTTGCTCCTAAGTTTAGCATATTTGGATGGCTGCGTTTATCATGGCATGAACGTATATTCCGTACAGCATTCAGAAAAATTCCACCCAGAAGCTGCAACCTACTCAGGGGAGTGAAAATAAAAGAAGAAAAAACAGTGGACAGGAATGCACTTGATATGCTAATGAAACAAAACTCTTCAGTTAGGTGGGGTGAGAGATTAAGATGCTACCCATACAGGATGACATGAAGAAAAGTTCCAAGCAGGCTTCGAAGTCTGTGCAGCTAAAGCTTCACGAACCACAGAAGGCAATTGGGGACTGATCCCAACTCCTTCTGCTCCTGCTAGGAGCGGGGGTGGGGGGAGGATTACCCTGATGGGGATTAGACGTTTTTAGAGCGTATATTATTTAAAGAACAGATATTCTGAGGACTTTCATCAACACCTGAAGGGCCCTGAACACTAATGGTAGGCCTTGGAGATTAATTGGCTACGTCTTCTATGGTACTTATTCAACCAGGATGTACCTAGAACTCCAAAGTCCAGAAAGGCTTCCCAGCAGGGCTCTCACAGCTGTCCCTCCGTCTGAATCTTTAACCACTGCAGGGTATGTAAGCTTGGAGGAAAGACTACTTTTACTGGAATCTTGCTGGATATTTTTGTCCATATCTCTCTCCACTTGGTCAGCGTAGATTCGCTACCTACAGAGGAGACTACAAAGGGCGGTGTGGTAGCCAGCAGGCAGTTGGCAGACAGAAATACTGGACACAGCGCAGATGGCCAACCTCCTGCGGAGAGTTTCCTGAGGTGGGCAATGTTCTGGCTGCCTGTCTATGTGTATCCAGCAGCACAAGCCCGGGATCAGGATCTGGACCATGACCCTAGGCCAGAGGAAGAACAGAAAATACGACCCACCCTGTACTTTGGACGCTGCGGGTGCTCCCCTCGGCCTCCCTGCTTGTGGACACACACCCCACCCAGACCACAAAGTGTGTGTGTTTTTGCTAGAGTGTTACTGCCAAGGCCTCAAACACAGGCACCCTGTGAATTTGCAGCCATCCCAAAAGAAAGCTCAAGTAATAGCTGGCAGTAGACCAGCCTGTCCGGTGCATAGCTCTCTAAACAAAAGGGGTCTTTATTTTCTGAGCTGAAGCTAACGACACTCAGCTCATATCCAGTGCTAAATACTGTACTAGACTACAGATCAGTGGAATGTGAGGAGAGCAAAGGGGTGTAGATTAGCATCATATATGAAACCGCTTGCATTTTGGATTAAATCTGAGTGACAACTCAGATGACCCCAATTTACATTTTATTTACAATACAATATATAATGAGTCATTTATTTTCTGAGATGCCTTGTATCAGCCGTCCTACATATTCTAGTCCTATAAAATGTAGTAAAAGAAAAATCATATGATATTATTGCCCAATGTACTTGCTATTTATTTCAAGGAAATAATCAAGTGGTGTTATGACATTATCCAGTTCTGAAGTGTTTTATGCTGCTAAGGAATAGCCAACTAAACAAGGACATTTAATATTTAGGGCTGCGTGATTTAATAGATTTTTTTTTTTTTTTTTTTAATAAAATCTTTTGTTGATTATTTCAGTTAATTGAATTTAGTCAGTATTTGATTCAGAACTGATTCCCGGCTTTTAAACTTACATATGTTAAATGGTCTAAAATTGACAAATCAACAGTGTTGTCAGTCGATTTTAAACATTTATCTATATGTCATAGACACAATCACTATTTTAATCACAATTTTAAAATATAGATTTACTTGTATTATAAACATGTAATGTTGGAATAAAGAAATGCATATGACTTATTAGAGGAAACAGATTATGCAGTTTAATAATATTTTAAAAAAACAATCTCCTGGCAGCAGCGATCATATTGTGAGCCCATGTCTGTTTTCTCATTTTCAACTTGGCTAGTGCAATTGGCTAGCACATGCTTCGGCAAAATGTCTTTTTTTCTGTTTTTAACACATCCAGAGTGAATGAGTGCAGTTGCCATTTGCCACTGATTAGATGTACTGTTACACCAAGTTAGTTATGGTTACTTTCTGATGTCCAGTGATCTTCAGTATGTGCAACCTCACTTTCATAGCCTTTTTCAGTGTCTTACATAAAATGTATTCTTGTAAAAATAGTTCCCCTTAAAGGTAGCTCGAGCGCACAGCTTTGGTTTTAGCCAAACTTCCATCTAGAAGCTTTTTATAATGAGACTTCTTGTTCAGCACACCCGGTGATGCAGTCATGTTAAATGTGTCATTATCACGCAACACGCTGCAATTATGGAAAGCCATTGTGGTCAAACCTGGTCATTTGATTAATTTGCATTAAAAATAGTAATGCATTAAAATTTATGTTCAATTCAATTTTATTTATCATAATTGGCGCTCCCAAATTATTGGCATGAAAAAAGAATATTGCTTTGTATGAGATATTACATTTAAACAATTAACACCATAAGTTACAAAGCATTTCAGCATTTGTTAGACAGTTTTAGTAGATTTTAGAGCAGTATTTTTAAAAATATAGCTCCTTGAGGCAAATCAGACAATAAACATTAGTGCTATTGAATAGAATTAAAGATCGAGTTGAATCGACAGTCTACCCATGATTCCCAGCTCTAATCATATTATTTATCAGCTTATAGTAACATATCATGTTGTTGTAGCAGCTGCAGTCCCCAGTTTCTCTTGAAGTTAATACACCACAAATAATGCTTCTTACTATCAAGTACTGTAACTGCAGAACACAGCCTCATCTGTTTTTAGACTTTTCCCACATGAAGGTGAAGCTTTACCTCAGCAACTTGCTGATAATGGAGGCATATAAATAAACTTTACACTTCTTTTGAAGTTTTATTATGTTAATGATTGTCTTTTGTATTCTAAAGTTTATCACAGATCCACTGAAATCTTGTGTGTAAGTGATTGTATAAAACATATGTTAATAAAGAGCACTAATATATGTCATGTGACTAGTAACATATGATGTGATTAGTAACAGCTGCGGGTAGGGAGGATTAAAATGTGCCAATGTTCATATAATTACTACTCAGCCTCAACATGTGGGTGTCTGTTGGGCTAACACAAAAAAAAATGCACTCTTACATAGTAGAATTTGTTTATGGCCCCTTCTTTAAATCAAGCATTGTTCACCGCCCGATAAAAATAAGACCTTCCAGATTGTTCTTTCTTGTGGGTAAATGAAGCGTTCTTTATATTCCAGCCAGATTTGCTCCCTCATGCAGCCTGGACAGCTGCTACGAATTTGTTGTGTGCGCACCCAATTACCAGGCTTGCACCTTTCTGCTGTGTGTCTAGAGTTTTCCACTGAACAAGAGGAAAAGCCGAAGAGATCAAAGCTCGTATCCTAGGGCACCGGGGATTCCCTGCTTTATTCAACAGTGTTCGAGACAGGGATGATTGGCATCAAACATCACTTGCCAGTGTTTTTTTCCCTCCCAGTTATGACCGTCATCCTGTATTGCAATTTCCGTAGTGATAAGAGCTAACTTTCTGTTGTTGTGGTGAACAGGGATCAATTACCATATCTGACTATGATAGGATCTGTCTTTTTTTCTGGCCTCAGGTTCAGTGTGTTATGCTTTGTTATATTTTTTGAACAGGATAATATGAGATAATATCTTATTTATATGTCTTAGTTTATGAGTTGCTTTACCACATACTGTATATACATCAATCTGCTTTTATCTGTTTCTTTAGTCTGTTTGCAAACATGATTACGCCTTTGCTAGTTAAGTAATTAAGGAACTAGCTAGCGCCAAGCTTACTAGCTAGTGCAAAGTATGATTTAAAAAAAAGAAAGAAAGTTACACATTGAAATACCTTTATAACATTTAATTGTAAACGTTAACTAAATATCCAGTCAGTACAGGTGCGTTTTTTTTGCACCATGCTAGTCAGAAAGGAGTCAGTTAGCATGTTGCTACATCTCTGTTTTCTTTCAGTCATTCAGAAGTCACTTAGAAAGAAAGCAGATTATTGTAAAATCCAGCAGAATAATACTGCCATGCAAAATAAATGCCAAACCAGTGTTGATGTTAGATTTCTGATCTTGGTGTTTAATCCTCTCAATTGTGAGGAATTATTCGAGTAGTTTGTCTCTGTGTTCTCATTTATTTAGCATTTATTAACAACAGTTGTAGGTTAGCAGCATGCTAGTTAGCATAGAAGGTAAGCACTCTGCTTTTTGTGTTTTCTTCCTGAGGAGTCATTCAGGCTTTTACGGTCTTAAGAGAACTTTTACCTGTCAAGTGCCTTGTCTGAAATCTATGAATTGTATAATCATAAAATATATATATTTATATTTTAAATATAACAAATCTATAGGGTCCTATTTATTAGGTGGTTTAATTGTAAAGGATTTGCCCTTTTTTCACTGTGGCTGTGGGAGTAATATGGAAGGAGGTGTGTGTGTGTGTGTGTGTGTGTGTGTGTGTGTGTGTGTGTGTGTGTGTGTGTGTGTGTGTGTGTGTGTGT
>JAQMYL010000011.1:23964156-23979000 GCA_030014365.1 Clarias pachynema | reverse complement strand
TGTGTGTGTGTGTGTGTGTGTGTGTGTGTGTGTGTGTGAGTGTGTGTGTGTGGCCTGGCCTGTTCTAACCCACACACTAGAAGAGGTCTTTTGTCCGATCTAATTTTCCTAACTGCTGTGGATGTGGTGGCGATTTAGTGCACTGGAAGTGGCAGAGATGAAAATCTTTCTGTCCTGTCAGAACGCTCATTAGTTTAATATTTCTCTACAAATAACGGCGTCTGATAAAGGTGGTCAGAAACTTGTCTCAAATAAGCATTAAAGAAAGTGAGATGTTTGGCTTCAAATGGAAGTCAGTTAGATAGTTACACACTTTAAATCACACTACATTGATTTTCATCATTTAAACATTCTAGAAAGTGGCATGCAGTCACTGAACATTAAAATGATCCGTGCGTCATCCTGCTTCAGCCTCGTCCTTCCTTCCTTTTTTTCCCCCCTCCTCGTACCTTTATTCTTGTATTTATGTCTAAATCTGTTCCTTCATTCTCATTCCAGCTGGTCTTTTGTGGAAGGATTTATGTAGGTACAGGGCATGAGGTGAAGCTTTTGTTGGATTCATTGCAGTATGGGCAGCAGGGAAATCATGGTAATAAAGGCAGCGCTATAAAGTGCAACGCAGAACTGGCATCTGGTGGTAGGTTGCTGTTGTTTGTTGTGTTCTGACCAGGTTTCTGCTGTCAGTTGCTTCTGGAGATCGTAAAGCTGGTAGCAAAAAGTCCCCTTTGTGGCTGATATATGGTGTATAATATAGCCAAACATTTATGGCATTTTATTTATCAAAAAAGTAGGCCTTTAACACTGTTTCATTGAACATATATTTTACAATCCAAAGTACTAATTGAGTGCATACATTTTGTCCTTGAACTGTTCTTTGGCTTAAACTAAATTCTGTCAGACTAATAATTAAGAATTGAACACACATCATGAAATAACACACGTGGGGGTATGACAGCAGGGCAAGAAAAATATTACTAAGGTCCTATATTTTACTGTTTCTTTAACAAGGTACAGTAATGTGCATCACCTGACCTGCAAGTGCACCATTTTATTGTGTACAAGATAAAAGATATTTGAGCTATAGAGAAATATTCTGCAAAACATTGGTTAATATATGTTTTAAATCGGTTACATTTTCAATGGCAATCATGATTAATCATTAACATAGCTAGAAACATTATTACCTTTTTTGGGCTGGTGTCTTGTTTGTTCTTGTTATTCAACCACAAGCTTACATGTAACTAACTGTAAGCATGTTGGTCTCCCAATCAGTACACAAGTTGGAGGATGCATATAAAAGTCTTCAGGAAACCATATTCTCATGTGTCTTGTTTGGCGGGTTCAGTCGCTCATCATCCCCTTGTGTTTTGTTGTTGGAAAGCTGTGGTTTGAGCTCCCTTTCTTCCTTATATCATTTTCTCTATACTGTATTTCTCTAGGCGGCACGGTGGTGTAGTAGTTAGCATTGTCGCCTTGACTCGATTCCGGTTTGTGCATGGAGTTTGCATGTTCTCCCCGTGCTTGGTGGGTTTCCTCCGGGTACTCCGGTTTCCTCCCTCATTCCAAAGACATAGGTAAGGTTAATTGACATTCCCAAATTTCCCGTGCGCGCCCTGCGATGGATTGGCACCCTGTCCAGGGTGTACCCTGTCTTGTGCCCTACAGTAAGTCTCCTGGGATAGGCTCCAGGCCCCCCCGCGACCCAAAATACAGGATAAAGTGGTATAGAAGATGAGTGAGTGAGTGAGTGTATTTCTCCATGATTCCTTCCTAACATGTTGTGGAAACGTTTAAAATTTTAATTGTTTTGCCTCCATGGTCGTTTAGGCTTTCAGTACAACTGTAGCCTTCTTTTTACTCACGGCACTTTTTCCTTTGTAACAAATGACATTATTTGTTCCCTCCTGCCTTAAAATAGACACTCATTTTATTTGTGCTTGGCTTAAAGTCATATATTTAATTTTCACTCTTTTCCTGCTTACACATATTCCAGCTTGGATCTGCTAAAGATCTTTGGTGCCTTGAGCACACTTCAGAAGAATGTTAGTCATTTAAATACACGGACAGTTGTGGGATCACAGCCTTTACCACAGGATCCTGCATGTTGATCTTTCCAATCTGTGATGTGTTTTTTAGTTTGCACTCTTCTGTCCTCCCCTCCTACGCCATGTTCCCGAGGGGCCAGGTGCTGTGCTGCTATCTATTATTCATGCTCAAACCCACTTCCTGCACTGCCAGACACGTGGAGTGGGTGTCGTGTTCTGCTGCCCACAGAGGGACACCCTCGACCTTTGGACCTTTATCTTCTCTCGACTTCCTTATTAGTCTTGGATCTGGGTTTACATGTTTTTTGTCAACATGACTGAGACATCTCTGCTTTTATTTATGTTGACCCATTAGGACAAAGTATAATGAGTAAGATCAAGAAAAAATAAAGTCTTCCAGTGAAATGATCTGACTTCTAAAAACTATGTAACATTTTCCAGAAAAGTCTCTCCAGAGTCCCACACTCCCATGAATTATCTCTATAAAACAATGTATGTGACACTTTGTTGTATTAGACACAATTTTGTATTAGACACATTGACCTAATGTACATTCTTGCAAATAACTCGGTGTGTAGCAATGTTTAGAGTTATAGTTTAGAGTTAAGTTTTCTTAACATAATTCTCAAAATGGTGTTATAGTACATACTGTAAGCCAGTTGCATTCGCCTTAAAAAAACAACAACTGACCTATTGCATTCCTAAACTGATGCATGTGCAGATATTCTTTGCTTTGTTAGTTTTGGAAAAGTGAGCATGTACAGTAGCCAAAGTAACCTGAAAAAAAATATTTTTGTCTGTTGTTTAAGCCAAGACACATTACTCATGTCATATTAACGATCCCTTTTGCAATTATGGGTCTCTCCCCGTTCAAGTAGGTATGAGCTTTTTCTTGTATGACTGAAAGTAACTGTCCGGGAGTGCTGCCAAAATGGCCGCCAAGTGGACAGACTTTATTAGAAGGGCTTCGGTGAAGCTAATGGGAAAGGTATGTAGTTATGCGAGTAATAAATGTCAGTATGCACCCGCTAAAGTGCCCTGATTGTTAAAAATCTAAAATGATCGGTTTATAATCTGTTTGGGTCATTTCCCCTTGTGCTCTTTCACTTTATTTTAAAGGGAAAAAAATGTTCAGCTGTCTAATTTTATAATTCTATCCCATTAGTCTTGCGGTGGTCGGCTTTGCAGTTTGCAAAATATTTGAAGAGCTGATTATTGTTATCGGCTCCTGGATTCATTAGAGTAAACGTACCCATAAGGCTTGTAGTGAGTTTCGGTTTGGAGTTACAGTCATTCACGTCTCAGCATCTCACATGACCACAGAGGAATTCCTTACTGCTCGACAAGGTACTAAGCTGTTTTACACTACACACACACACAGACACACATGCATGGAGTGATAAACCATGATATCAGTAATCCTATACAGAGCATGCAGATCAAGTTCCATCTTGATTCTAACAAACCTTTAGAAAGCATTGACTAGCTCTAATGAATGGGTTTTCGAGTCATTGGTCAAAGTATTAACATATTTCTCCCTGTGCATTGGCAAGATGATCCACTGTTTACTGATATCAACCAAATTTACCACTCTCGCCAAATGTTTGTGGACACCTGACCGTCACACCCCTATGTAAACTTGCAAATGAAGCATGCATTTGTATAGTTTACATAGTATGCATTTTTCTTTTAAGCTTCTTATATGCTGTAGCATTCACCGGAGGTAAGGGCCAAGCTTAAACATGTCCCAGCATGACAGTGTCCCTGCGCACAATGTGAGATCCAGTGATTTGCCAGTGTTGAAGTGGAAGAAGTCAAGATATCTGCACAGAGCCCTGACCTCAACCCCACTGATCATATTTGGGACGAACTGGAACTGGCCCCAGGGCTTCTCGTCTGACATCAGCGTCTGACCTCACTAATGCTCTTGTGGCTGGATGAACAAATCCCCACAGCCATGCTCCAAAATCTAGTGGAGAGCCTTATTAAAGTAGTACAGGTTTTTAAACAGACAATGCGGAGTATATCTGTAATTCAATGTTGAAAAAACCAAATATAAGCGTGTCCACAATTTTTTGTAATTCTGGAAATATTTTATGGGCTTTATTTGGTACAGCAGTGAGTCACAATATTTAAACCTACTGACTCAATCTTTGTTTAGTCTCCTTGGTTTCTTACGAATTAAAATATGGACATTACAGTAAGGTTAGAGTTTGATCTTCTTTTTCTTTTTAAAGAAGGCATTCGTTACTTCTTTGTATGTAAATACAAAGACGCAATAAAAAGAAAAGTAGAAAAGAATGTTATCACTTCGTGATTCAAAGATATCGTGGTTAACATCACAGACATCATTCCCCAGACTGTGTTTAGACGTTCGCGATCTCAGATTTTATTATTTGGTTTCTGACATGTTTTCCTTTATTGAAAGATTCACAAACTGATTTTTTTTTTGTGTATGTTCACTGTGGACTTGCTTAACTATTCGTCTCATCTTACCCTTTATGCGAGATAAGCTGTGAATATAGAGCAACTTTTCTTTTAAGCTTCAGATGAGGAGGTTCCTAAATTTTAACGCAGTTAAAAGTCATGGCAATCAATTTGACAAAAAAATTTAATATTTTCTTTAATGTCCGCATACCCTGTTTTTCCATATTCCTCTGTACAAAAAATGCTGAGGGTCTTCTCTTTCCTGGTGTCTTTTCTTTTGCAGCTGTGCTATCAGATAAAGCAAGGTGGAATTTTCCAGCTGATATGGTTGTAGGGGGTGGGGGTTGCCTTCAAGGTGACCTTGTATACAGAGAATACACAATAGCAGACGTTTGATATCACTATTGCATCTGGCGAACTCGGCTCTCGCTGAACACCTGCACAAAGATGAAGGATCAGTCACAATGCTAATAATGAGAAAAAAATAAAAAATAATCGAAGAAGGGGTGGCGGAACTTTTAGTGAGATTGCTTTGACATGATTATGTGTAAGAAATTAAACAACCCAGACTGTAAGGAAAAATTAATTCAGCTTGAGACATAAATATAAATTATAATTATATATATTCTCTCAGGTTTGATGTGCAGCACCGATAAGATATTTGTAGGCTGGGCAAAGAGCCAGATGCCCTGGATTACTGTGCTGGTAACTGAACAAGATCCAAATCTCCCGTCCAAGTTTTTTTTTTTTTTTTTTTTTTTTTTTTTTTTCCAGCCACAATGTGTCTTACCAGTAGTTGACCACAGCTTTAATCTAAAAGCTTTAAGCCACAGACTTCTTTTAACAGGTCACGATTTTTCCAAGCTGATGGTTCAAACGTAGGTAGAGAAGCCAATATACTTACACATGTAGTCAGTTTTAGAAGTGGGCCTCCAAATAAAGAGTTGCTACATTCAGATTACAAGCCACATTGATCAATTCAGATTTTTTTTTGGTCCGATCAGATTTGCATGTCATGAGGGTTCACATTCATAATTGTAAATGAAATTCATCTGACTCTAATTCAGACGTGTCTGTACTGTAAAACAGCACATACGTGCACATTGATGCGTATTTGCTCGCGCCATCTTGGTTAACACACACCATATATGTGCGATAACATTAGTTTCAAACAGTTTATGTGATTTTTAGCAAAAGTCTGCTTGGGATTTGCTCTGGGGGGGACAGCATGCAGTTAGTCGGCTGTACTTGTTGATGGTCCGGAAGAAGGAATAGAGTTTGCTTTGGCTGTTTTACCAGCTATTGCTAGCATTGCTGTGAAATTTATGCAACTGAAGACGTCAGTGCTATACACATGTGCAGAGGAAAAAGAATTCCAATTTGTCTGTTTTCGTTCAAGTCGCACAACTGCGTAGCATATAGAGTGTAGGACCACATGCGAAAAACAAAAACATCAGATTTTTAAGATCAGACAGCCATAAAATCAGATCTGTGTAACATTAGGGTAAAATAATCAGATTTTAGTACTTTACTGTAATGTGAACCTAGCCATAGGTAGCCATTGTATTTAGTTTTAACTTTTACTGAAAAATATTTGTTTTGACATTTTTATTGCCATCCCATAATCAACAGGGCAATTTGACGATGCTGGGGCTCGAACCCCTGACCTTCTGATCAGTGACCCAGAGCCACAGTTTACTAACACTAATAAATTTCATCTATTAACTACTACCACATGGTAGTTTATAGTTATATTTAATATTGTAGATTAAAAAAAAAAAACAGTTGTTCCTTAACTAGATTATAGACTAGTTATAGACATGACCACCACTTATTAAAATATATTTTCTCAAGCTTGATATATTCATGTGCCTGGGCTGATGGTTTAAAACACTGGATCCTAAGCAGGTCACATCTGATGCATTCTCCAGATCAAATTTGACTGATTCAAGCCCTGAACGTATTGTATATCGTGCAAGCGTGTCCTGTTGACTGACAACACAGAACATGAGTTTGATCACAGAACAAACAGCCTTTAAAGCCTGTTATTATTATTATTATTATACCTCTGATGTTTCACACAACTTTAAACTAGAGTCAGAGACTCAAGTATTAATACAATATCAGTCCCGGTATCGACAAATACAGGTTTGATAGAGATATAGGATTTGAAAAAAGTCATGTGGTTGTATTTATATCGCTTCCAATTCCCTGCTAAATGACCGGTTTTTTCTGTAATTTTGTAAGTGTCAGTTCCTCTCTACCTCAATGTGACAGTGTATGTTTGGAGAAACAACAGTCATTGAAAGTGTGACCTCATCGTGGCTCAAAATAAAGCAAAACATTAACAAGAAAAAAAGCAACCAAAAAGCACTACATGAATCAAGTGGTAAGAAGAGAAAATATATTTTAATCTTTTTTTTCCATACATGCATGAGATGATCCCAATACAACCTTGACTGAATTTTATAACAGAGTTTAGAATAATGTGTTCTCCATGTCTGAATTTACAATGACGATAGACCTGTGATTTATAACAATTTTGTTAATGATTTAACAGAAATATTCTTCCTCGAGTAAGCTTATGGTAATAAGAGTCTTAAAGGGCAGAGTGAAAATATTTTGTTTAAAACTCATAAAAAATTTTGTACATTACTAGAGATTTCCGATATATTTTTTTTCCCCACAGGATTTGTTTTTGTCATGTCGTATATCGTACAAAACCATTTTATTTAGTTAAACTGACTGTCTAGGTCTTGTCTTTATAAAAGACAGTGTTTCTCTCAACAGCTCCTGCACAAAGGAAGTAGCCACGTGCTGGCGGAGGCTCGGATATTCTCTGGCCCGGCTTTGAACCTCAGTCGCTCCTTGTGGTTTGTGGTTTGTGCTTCCTTCCGGTTGACACTGATTAGCATCCGCCTTGTGGGTCCTGTTGTCCTACTGTCAAGCTGTCAGTTACATCCCTGACCTCTAGTTGGCCACTAGGTTTGAAGCCTGTATGGGTGCTATTTTTAATATCTCGGTATGGACCAAATGTCCTTACATGGGTAGGAATATTCGACATTTTTTACAAAAAACTGCATTAATTTGAAGGGGGAAAAAAAAAAACCCTGAAAGAGCCAAAACGTTTCAAGGAAATGAGTGCAGTAACCCTGTATGGCAAAATAATTCACACACTGTCACTCTAAATAAATATGTTTTAAAAATGAAAAAAAAAAATAATAATAATTATGCGTAGCATTTCAGAAATAAACAAAACTGGAATTGTACTGATGAGATTGTGTGTGTGAAGAGCACAGTGCTTTCCTTACAGGCTGGCTTTCCTCTGGACTCACTTTCCTGTCCTTCAGTGTCTGCCGGCACGTGTGTGTATATTTGCTTTGGCTTCAGATTGAAGCAATTACCAGGATGTGACCACCTGGGACACACACACACACACCCATATATATATACACATACACATACACACACCCCTTCTCACCCTCGCTAACTGTGCCAGCATGGCCACCCAGAGCTATTTAAACCTCCTAATTATAAGGGCCTCTTTATACGGCAGATTACTGACTGCACGCAGCTCTAATTATTGGTGCTAATTCTGGGTCATCAGACACCGATTTGAGGTAATTGTGCCAGATGAAGTCACACTGAACACTGACGCTGACTGAAGGAAGGGTGTGAAGTTTTTTTTGTTTTTTTTTATCAAGGATGTGAGGTTGGGAGAAGTCAGATGACTCAGAGGATGTTGCTCGGTTTGCCAGGTTTGAATACAGACACATGGTCATGAGAGTCCAAAGTCGCCTCAGGCTACTACTTCGGATAACGTGTATATGGTGAGGTTTCGCAGTGTGTGAAACATCCTACGCTTAGCTCCAGGCCACACCACCATTCACACTAAGATGCCAGTCAGTCTTTTTTCTTTTTTTTTTGTCCTGTAAAAAGGTTTGATTTTGTAAAAATGACGAAGCTAGCATGCTCCATTTCGCTGAAGCTTTGTGTATAACGATGGATCAATTTAATCGATGTCTTTTACAACTGTTTTTGGATGACTGATTCTTATAAAATGATTGCAAGTCACAGTGTTAAATTCACATTTCTAAATATAAAACCTTCTAACACACCTCATATAACCTGCATGCTAAGCTAATCTCCTTTGCTCTGCTTCAGGCTAGCTGCTTACTTGTATAATTTGGCAGATCGCCAGTGATGACCTAAATCATTGATCTTATATTTTTTAACAGATTTGAAATTCTGTTTCTGTAAAATCAGATCCTGAGAGCAAAACAAAGCTTACCTTTGCTCTCTTGTCTGCTCAAAAAATCCTTATCCGCTTAGATTTGTATGTAGCATTTTAGCAGATACGCAGGGTGTACCTTTGGCTACGTTCATATCACTAGCTTAGTGACTCAATTCCAATTTTTTACCCTAAGGTGAGACAGATCTGATTTTTTAGGGCTATCGATATCAAATATTGTGTTTTTTAGATTGAATCTGAACGTGAGGGCCATTTGCCGATGTCAGGCAGCGCAGGTATTTCATAACAGCGCTAAGAATGGCTAATAAAACAGCTAAAGTGAGGCGTATGTCTTTCTTCCTTCTTTGGGACCGCAACAGATACAGCCCACTAACTTGCTAACTAGTTAGTTATCAAGCATAACTAGCTTGCTGTGCTCCAGAGAAAAACTCTAAGCAATTCTTAAAAATAAAATCTCATCATCTGAATTGAATGAATGGTTGCACGAACTCATGACATGTTTTAAACCAGACGTATCGATGTGTGCGTACGTGCTATTTCAGAAAACAGACGCGTCTGCATTAGAGACAGATAAAAGTCAGATGTAATTATGACTGTTAACCGTAATGACATGCAAATCCGCTCTGACCAAAAAATTGAGCAGAATTGAGCAATGTGGCTTGAAATGTGAACGTAGCCTCCACTCCAAGCCAGTGGTCTAATGTTTCCAGGGTCTTATGTTCCCTAGTTCATTTTTCTGTTACCTCACGTTAACCCTCTGATTCTGTTCGAGACAAGATGAAAAATAAACTGAATAATATTCAGAGAGTGTTATTGAAAAAGTGCTTCAAATTTTTTTAAACACAAAATCATTTTATGTTGTTTTGGAGGTTTCTAGAAAGGATTTCATCATACAAATGAAGATCTGGGAAACCTCTTTCATAACTTCTAATGTGGGACCCTGGATGCATAGAACCCTAGAACTGGCGAACATGGGACCCTTTGCCATGCTAATATCATGTGTCATATAAATCTGGGAACATAGGACCCTGGGAACAGAGGCAACGTTCTGCGGTTAAAACAGAATTGAAGTAATTTATTGATTGAACAGTACTTTTAAGTTATCTCTTTGTGAAGCAGAAGAACATTTTTTACAGATGAAACGTACAGTAGTACTAATTTTCTAGTTTTTAAGTCTTGTGGCGATGAGTTGGTAATATTAGCCTGACACCTAACACAAAATATGATTCTGGTTGCGTGTTTCTTATACTTTATTGCAAAATACTTTTTTAAACTATTGTTTCTATCATATGAATGCGAACAAACATTTACATAACAACATTTGGTTAAAATTTTATATTGCCAGCTCAGCTGTAAATCATGGCGTTCCTTATAAAACTGTTGTAGTCTGCTAGTTTCGCAAGAGGAAAAAAATATGTTAATGTGACAATGTGTGATGGATTGCAGTACTGAAATATGCTGTTAAACATTTATGGCTATTGATTAGGCTCGCTCCGGCGGTACGTGCTCTGGTATGCATCGGTAAATTGCACTACTAGTGGCAGACACTCCTTTCTCTCTCTCTCTCTCTCTCTCTTTTTCTCTCTCTCTCTTTTTCTTTCTTTCTCTCTCTCTCTCTCTCTCTCTTTCACTTAAGCTTGGATTTAGCTCATGGCTGAATTTCATCTTCTGTCCACTCCAAACTTGGAGTTATCCCGCGCAAAGATTACGTGGAAAGTAAAAATAATGATCTGAGCTCATTGTTCTGATCGTTTCAAAGCGTTACATATTTTTGTGTAATGCAATAAAAGAGAATCCTTTTTCCCTTTGGACTATTTTCGTTACCTTTTAAATTATTCCCGGCTAAGAAAGGAATCCGTCGATAATCCATTAACCATGTCTCTGTCGGCCTATCTGACGTGCTTCACTTTTTGTTAAGCGCTTTGTTTTTACTCTTAAAGTGCGTGGGATCTGGTAATGGACCTGATCAGATTTGTGTCATCAATTTAGTTTATAGAATGCTTTTAAGAAATCTCAATGGCTCTGATGTATTTCTGTTGCGAACACACTTTAAATGCATCAGATTTCTGTGGTCATTTACCACATTTTTGTTTTTTCTCCACGGTCTTCACGTCTTTAGCTTGTACTTTGGAAAGGAATTGTCATCACATATAAAGGATATCCAAGTGTTTATATGACTTCTCATATACATTCTCTTGGTGATGTTCTCGACTCATAAGATCACCAGTCATCCCTATGGAATAATTAATGTGCCCAGTAACTAAAGTCAGACAAGAGGGATGTGATCACCCAGGACTTGTGTGTGTGCATGTGTTATCATGTGTCTCAATCCAAACTGGGACTTGTGATGAAATTTCTGACGAATACGGTGATGAGACTCTTAGTTGCAGTAAAACTTTTGAATGGTGCAAACATTTTAAAGAAAGTGTACATCCATGAATGACGATCCAGGCTGAGGTGGCTCAGACCCCACTGCTGTTGTTCCCATGACCATTCAATTTCAGTGGAACGTCTGATCCCTGAAAATCGGCTTGTTACCAAGCTGCGGAAGAGATTCATCTGTCTGTCGGAGGAAGCACGTGATAGTCTTTGGCTCTCCCGACTGAGTGGTAGTAGTAGGCTTAATGTGGGAGCCCCCTAGTGACAGTGAGGAATTGGACACGACTAAATTAGGGAGAAAATCAAAAAAACATTGACCAACACTACTTGCACATTACGGGATCTTGACTGGGAGTTATTGCCACATCCCTCGTACAGTCCTGTCTTCGCTCCAAGCCATTTCCACTTGTTTGGGCCATTAAAGGAGTTCCTGGGAGGCCAGCGTTTCAGACTTGAAGCAGGTAGTCCAATCATGGCCCTGGCGTACTAAGAGAACTTTCTACCACCACACACACCTTCATGGACTGTCTTCTTTTCCCAACAATATGCTTCTGTCTCACAATACCTTTCTTACTGAACCCCTCCTCTTCCCCAACTCAGTTTATTCTCATGGGGATGAGAAAAGTAATAACCAGCAGCAGGAGCAGAAGTTTGCCTCAAGGAATCCGTCAGCTATATTACATCCAGCCTGACAGATCAGCAGTCTCAATTCATAATGGTTGTTATTAATGAATTCAATTAAAAGCTGATTGGAGCGTGTATGTGTGCATGCGCGCATTCTCACCTGTATGCCTTTTTCCGAGTGGCAAACTAATGAAATGTTAGAGCCTACGTGCCATAGAATTTGTCCGAGGAATGATTCATGCCATTATTTTTATTTGTTCTATGCATATTAAAAGAATAATTATAATAATTCTACTATCGCTCAAATGATCCTCTCAGACCAATCTTACAGTGCATGTGGTCCAATGATGATTCAGTTCCCCACTCAACACTTTAGTTCCTGTATGCAGTTAGATTCCATAAACATAAAAGAAAAATTATAACCATGGTTATGCCTGTAGTGAGCGTACATATTGCAAAAGAAAAACATAGTATGAAGCAGAGCACATGGCATGTAAATCAAAGTTTTCACCCTGATTAGTGCATTATTTAACTTAGTTTTTGCCACTATTAGGGGCACAACACCATGCAAAAGTCAGGGTTCTGAAATGGAATTTCTTTTAATTTACTATAAATTTAACTCATAAACATATAAACTATCCTGACTATCCTTTTTTTTTTCTCGATCTTATTCCCAAATCCAGGTTTTTTTTTCCTGTTTATGGTGTGACATCAAATCAACATGGCTGCACACAGCATCAGAAATAAACAAAGTAAAACTTCTTACTGTATATACAAGTATTGTTATATTGGATCAGTATCAGGAATAAGGTCCAACAATCAACAGTGCTCATTACATTACAGTGAGATGCTTATTGAAAAGCTGAAGCCTAAACTTTGGATTAAATGCAGAGGACCGTTATCCAATGGCATTGCATGCGTGATCTTGCATGACCATGCATGTCCGCACACTTCTGCCAGCACATTTGACAATGTTGTGTTAAAGCATCCTCCCTGTAGTCCTGATATCTCTAATTCAGACTTCCACCTGTTTGGCCTCCTGAAATGTTTGACTCACCCCTGTAAACTTGTTCATCTGACTTTTCAAATCCGTATCTCAGTAGTGATATTTAAATATCATCCGCAACATGCTGCCTGTTCTGTTCATTTATAATTAACCAATTTAAGTAGAAGGCGGTTTAGTGCTAGTTAAAGCTATAGTATTTTCACTCAGATTACAGTGTACACCGTTATATGGCTAGATTTACAAAGAGATTACAAGAGTTACAAAAAGCCGTATATAGCTACTAACGTGTACTTTGGAATGCTGTATAAAAAATTTTTTTGGAGCCTGTGAAACTGGTATAGCTAAAATATGTATCATCACAAGATTGAGCTAATTAGCATGTCCTCTACAATAAATTACAAAAGAGGTTGAAAACAAAGCAGACGTCTCATTCAGCTTTCTGTCACGTCTCCCAGGATTGTGTCGGGGTCGGAGGGTTATCAGCTGTAATGGAGCAGTGCTTGTGACAGACATTTGGCTTTCAGAGAGGGGGAGCGGCCATTGTTCTCCCTGACAAGACCAAATCTCAACCAGACAAAATGCGAAAGGGTGGGGGGTTTTTGGGGGCGGGGGGTGGGGTGTAGGACACTGGATTGGCGGGGGGTGGTGGTCGAGAAGAGGAGGAGATGTAGAGGGGTGGAGATGTAGAGTCAGATTTGCTTCATTCTGATTTTTTGTAGGGTTCGTGGTTTTGGGATGTATAACTAAACACATACAGATCAGAGGCTGTGTTCGACTGTGTTTGTCTTTTTTACTTTCTGAAGCTTTTGTTTGCTCTAAATGGATTGTGGGAGTCTCTCAGGTCCTCACAAATCTTCACAATCTTCTTTATCTTGTTTTTTTTTTGCTTTCTCGCTTGCTTTTGGTTTGCTGTTCTTTCCTGCGAGGCATGTTCTGTCTGCGTTTGTTTGTCTACACGTCTGGACATCTTGTCTATGCACCTGCGGTGGGCCTCTAGTTACCGTAAACAGCGATGTCCCACACATTTTCTCACACAATCCATTCCACACTCATGGAACCTGAACGGGTTAAGGGTGGAGAGCTGAGCTGTGGTGTTTTACCTGTAGGGGGTTGTACTCTTGTAATGCTGTTGTTACATATTTTATAGCTCCAGGCTCATGTATCCATGTGGATTCTCTGGCCTGATGGTGAGTTGACTGATTAATGTTTAATGGCTGCTCGTTTGGGCTGCCCTCCATCAGTCGTGGGCCCTCCCCAAATCCCAACACTACCTTTTGTGCTACACCAGGGCCCCTTAATTTACTTACCCACTGGACAGACCTCATGAAAATTTAATTTAGCCACCATATTTGAAACCAAAATTACTGGTGCTTTTGGCAACTTTCACATATTTAACAGCAAAAGCTAAAAAAAAAAAAGGCTATATTTTATTTTTTGCTTAAATTTTTAATTTCACTTTGTTGTCAATAAACAACCACATCATTTCTTGATATTACACAAAACCTCTATGGCACTATGTAATATACACTATGGCTAAAACCACATCATCACTTACCCATCACTCTTGGTGTTTTAAGCATCTTATTCTCATTTAGTCCCCTTTTATTAAATCCCTTCTTCAAGCTTTTCACTTGATTTCAGAGTGTGACTCTGGCCATTTGTGCTCTTTCATCCACTAGAGAATTACTGAGGCCAGACACTGATGTCAGTAGAGGTTATAGTGTATACAGTGTATATTAACTAGGGTTATTTCAGGGCCTCCGAGTGGCGGTCAAGTGCTCGCCCTATCATCCGGAGATCACTGGTTCGATTCCCGGGTGATGCTGTAATCTCCCGCAACCGGAGGTCTAGAGAGCTGATTGGCCGAGCTCTCTCAGAGGTGAGGGATGAGAGGTACTTAGTGCTGCTACATTAATCACGGCTCTACAGCCAATCAGGGGCGTCTGTGAGCTCGCGCAAGCGGAAGGAGCGGATAGCGCTAGTGTTACGCCGCCCCTAACGGTGCGTGAACGAGCAGTTCGAAAAGATGCGGTCGCTGGCGTCACGCGGTTCGGAGGAAACACGTGATAGTCTTCGGCCCTCCCGACTGAGTGGTAGTAGTAGCCTTAATG
>JAQMYL010000011.1:23941871-23963311 GCA_030014365.1 Clarias pachynema | reverse complement strand
CTCTGTTAATAAAACCAGGGCCCCACAGCTTAGAAACCTGTGGTGCGGTGTATGTCTTTCAATACGCTGTAGAGCCCGCGGAGAACTGGCGTGAGGCCAACAAGGCCAGTGTTAAGTGCTTGAAACCGTGGAATCACATCACTTTGTCTTCTGGGAATTTCAGGCTGCCATCAGGTTACTCGCAGATTTCAGTAACATTGATCCTCTGTAAAAAGGCTATGTGGAAAAAAAAGACAGGCAAGAGAGAGGGGGTTGTGTGACATCTCATTGTGGTCGAGAAAGCCGTGAGGTGGTCCATAGACCACCCTGCTCAGACACTCTCAACCCAATTCTTTTGGTCCCGATTGTCCACCATGAAGACATAACTGCACCTGAAGTCCATTCATATGGTCTGAACACTGCAGGTCTTATGGATTTTCAGATTGACTTTGTTGTAAAGCAAACCCCTCCTGCACTCTACACTTCTAGAGAGATTACTGGAGCATGTAGAGCCCTTGAGGGAATATTTGTATATGTGCTACAGAGAGCTAAAAATATCCCTGTGCCAGGGAAGACCTTTGGACCTTACATGTTCTGTATTGCTGACGGCTACTGGGATACTGTATGTCCAATATGTTGAATCAGGATACACACCAACAGACCCAATCAGGTCTATTACGCTCTATTTTTTTTTTCTTCTTCCCGGAGTTATTGTGATGACATTAGTGGATTTTCAGGAGTGCGTAACAATCGCTTCGGCCATGAGACAGAATGAAGTTTACAACATCTTCGCTAAGTTTTTAAGAATGACCCATCTGTGAGTAAGACTAAAGTGAGCTGAGTAAAATAGTAAACATTGTCTCCTCACAATGCACGTACGCCACAAAGTCATTGGAGCATTTGATTCTTCCCTTAAGTGCTCGTCTCTCAAGCAGACAATGTTCTCCTCTAATTACTGTCCTTGCACTTGGTGTTCTCTTCACAATTCTGTACAGCACATTCCCTATAATTAAGCAGCACGCAGGTGTCTGTGCACTATAGCGTAAGATTTAAACCATAGACAATCACGTGGAGGGGTAAGGCGCGTGGGTAGAGGACCTATAGTAACCGTACTCCAGCTTTCACGTTCTCTCCCTCTCTGTGCTTTTTTCTGAGATGTTAAAGCGTAAGGTAGGTGTTAGAGGTAATAGGGCTGTCAAGTGCCTTAATATTGCATGTAAGTTGCTTAGAATATGTAGCATTAGGAGATTAACGTTTTATCCCTCCACAAGCAGAATGAATATGATGGTTAATGAATATCAAAAACCTTAGGATTGCGTTACCATGCTGTTATTTGATCTTATAATTAAATGGTGCTGATTAATTTTCTATCATGGGAGTCCGTTGTGTTTGTTCTAACATAAACGTTTCTACAGTAACAGTAGCACCGCTTTTCTGTGAGATGCTCATAACATTTATGGAAGGAGACTCCAGCGTTGGTGCTTCGGTACAGTCAGGACTTTCCGCTCTCTTGTTCCTTGGTAAATTACAAACTGTGAAATTGTTTCTGACATTCTTAGTAGGCAGTGAAGGATAAATGGTGTTGTGTGTCAAGTAAGTGGTTGTGAAAGCCCAGTCAGTGGCTCATTTTGTAGGCGAAAGAGTTCCACACATCGATTAGTTAACATCGTAATCGTGAGGGACACAGAGAACCTATTGTATGTACACGACACAATGAAAAGTAAGCTGTAAACAAAAAAAGGACAGCAGTGGTGTTTATGCGTCGATGATATGGTGTCAAGTTTTCTGTCCAGGAATAAGCTCAAGATTAGCTCTGGTTTTTATAAACTATGCAGAATATGCAGCGTAGATTGAGGGTTGGCAAGTCGTGACTGTTGCAGGAGGAAAGTGCCATGAAATGATTTCCTGATTGGTGCATTAAAAAGGAAAGCTTATTCTACATTTAACATGGGTAGACTTTCTCGCTGGCTGAATGCACATTTATAGTGAAGTTTTACTTCACTCGAAATGGAGTCATGTAACTTCACAACCTTTGATTCGGCAACAGCTTGTTCGGAATGATACACAAAATGATGCTGATCCAAAAAACGTTTAGGAGCAAAACATTACCACTAATAAATGTTAACTTATTCCAGAAGAACATTCTTAAAAAGTTAAGACTGATTACACTTTTTTGGTTGTTTTTTTCACTTAAACAGATTTGTTTCCTGTTTGGAGCACCGATTTGTGCATATATGTGTCAACTTTCATCGGGATAGTGTGCTCTTGCTTGCTTTTTCAACACACATTCACAGCCTTGAATGGGACCTTTGTCACTGCTCTTGGCTGGTCGTTATTACATTCCAGGAAATTGCCCCATTTTTGACCATCACGTTTGGTAAAGGTTGTGCGGAAAGTAACGTAGATGGTCTCCGTGTGATAGGTGATGTGTAATGAATGCAGTGCATTATGGGACTTTTCCACTTATCCCAAATACGAGGGGCATTCAAGCCTAACTGGGACTTGTGATGAAATTTCTGGTGAATGAAGGCATAAAAGCGATTGACATTTACAGGAGACTTCATGCACAGTACGACGTTGAGACTCTTACCCGCTGTAAAACATTCGAACGGTGCAAAAGTTTTAAAAATGGTGAACGATGATTCAGGACTGAGAACATCCACGAGTTGAACGCCTGATCCTTGAAAATCGACAGATCAACTTCAGACAGATCACATCAACTTGTGGGCGAGACGCATCTGTCTGTGGGAACTGTATACACCATCATTCACCAACACAACTTGCACATTATAGAAACCCCATGCAGTCCTGACCACGCTCCAAGCCATTTCCACATGTTTGGGCCTTTAAAGGAGTTCCTGGGAGGCCAGCGTTTCAGAAATGAAGCCATCCGTTTATGGCTCCAGCATACTGAGAAATCTTTCTACCTTGATGGTATCCAAGCACAGATGAAATGCTGGGATAAGTGCATTAGTGTAGCGGAGAAATGATGTTTTTACTCTTATAACTGTTCTGTTATTGTGCGCAATCAAAAGTCCCAGTTTGACATGAACCTCTCTCATTGTAACTAAATAACGGAGGTATATCTCACCCCGAATGTAAAAAGACTCTTCAAAATATATACCCACCACTTCATATGTTTGGTAAAAAAGTGTCTTACAGACTTTTATCTCTTATCTAAGATTACAGTTTATAGATTACAATAATTCTCACTGTGTCCACATCTCTATGTGACATCACTGAAAACTGGATGACATTCATATACTTAGTAATTGTATATGTGGCTTCTGGACACTGGAGACTCCTTCTAAAAAGGCTCTTCACGGAAATGTAACCGTAGCAATAATTACCCACAGTGGGTCCCGGTGTAAATCGTCACTACAGAAACCGTAAAATATGAGAACAGCTTGCAGCTGGAGCTCATGTGTTATATAAAAAAAAAAAAAAATTCAACATCTGACCAATTAGATTTGTCGGTTCAGCGCCGCTGTGGTATTTAATGTTATAATTCCAGAGGAATCAATTTGCTATAAGAGGAAAATTGTGCACATTTAATTTTTCTCTGAGCCACCCCTTTAAGGCAGAGTGTGAATCTCAGCACTGGTGTGTAATCCATCATCAGTGCAGCTAGTAGCAGTTTAGCTTTAGGCGCGCTGTTTGGAGCCAAAGGGGAATACAATCAATTTGCACATTTTGTATGGATCCTGAGGCATCGCAGTTCAAGAAAGGCCACTCTGGATTTATTGATTTTTCACATCACAAAGACAAAAACAAAATCTGCTTTCTTTCTCTTCGCTATTACCCTCTCTTTTCTCATTTTCATTCTCTCTCTCTCTCTCTCTCTCTCTCTCTCTATCTCTCTCTCTTTTTAATGTGCTCTACAGTTATGACCCGAGTCATGTGATCATGGGTTATAGGCTTCTTTACCAGGGATATTCCACTTTCACTGCCACCACTAGGTTCTCAATCAGGGTTGAGGGGGGGTGTATACGCTTGAGCGCATGTCCTTTTTAAAAAAAAATTTTTTTTTAATATATACATCACTCTGACCTTTATGGATGCTGTAAACGTTCTATTGTCACGTCCTTGAAAATATAGACTGTGTGCACATCTGGTAGGTGTTTGAGATGTTGCTTGTGCAGCAGTGCTGATGTTAACACCGTTCCCTTTTGCTCTCTTTCTTTAACCTCTCCTCCCTTCCCCCACTCTTACTAGCTCAGGCGCCGTGGAGGTGTTTTTTTTTCTTTTTTTTTTTTTCCCCCCCCTCCATGTCGTCCTAAGGACACACACACGCTGCGGGGAAATCTGTTTTGTTCGAGTGCCTCATGCTGATGGAGTCAGTGAAAGCTCAGAGATGTACTTTCTACTAGCAGGTGGCCAGGAGTGGAACTGAAGCTGTGTGTATTGTGGGAATTCAATTCCGGAAATGGTTCTATTTATTTATTTATTTGTGAGCAGTATTAATGACAAGCTTGAACATGTAACCTGATGGAATATTGTGTATACAATCCTATTAATATAAGAGTCTAACATCAGAATCGTTACATCGCTTAGCCTAACATATTAAGAACTGATATTTTGAACTGAGCTGATAACGCGTACAGTTTGAACCCTAAATGAAATGACCGACCCAGTTGGTGAACCGAATGTCATCTTTGTCAGCTGTGTTCAGCCACGTTTTTCTGCCTGAGCGAAGACCATCGGCCTAGTTGGCTTGGCTTCCTGTTGCAGTGTGCCGGTCTGATTGTCTCTGATTCCTCGCTGAATGGATGTGTTACTTACTGAAATATAAAACGTTGTAAAACGAATGTAAACGCTGATCTTGAATCATTAAGCGTGCTTTATTAATGTTTTCAAGACGTATAATGAACCTGAATGAAGTCATAATCCTGAATTTAATTATATAATAAAATGTCACTCACCTATTTAGAGCTAGAAGTTAAAAAAATGATAACAATTGGTATTTTACTGCTGTAATGGTTGATATCTAGAGTCACGTCTTTCCTCTTATTTAGGCCGTAAGACCACAGCTGCTGTTTCTTAAAGGAAGGTGATAAACCGTGCACACACACACGCGCGCACGCACAGCTTCCTGAGCATCATTGCCTGTTGTCAAGGAAACCTAGACCCTCTCATGAGAAGCATCTTTGTTTCTGAGTTCAGTTCAGAGTGTTTGATGACACCAGTTCCTCTTGCCATTTAGTTAAGCCTGGCATTGATTCAGGTGCCCGAGTTGCATAAACCCAGTGTGCTCATGTCCGTCCTTTTTTTCGTTTTTCTTTTTTCTTTTTAAATTAAACCTAACCACTACTTAATCTTAAGGGAACCTCTGAAAACAAGCAGGTCCTTGAAAAAAGGCAGGCTTTAGACATACTAACTAGATCATAGTCTTGTTTACGGACGGTCATAAGGTCATGGAATGTCAGGAGCAAATGCAAGCAAACACAAATGCTTATTCCAATACATCATTTTTCTAAATGAAAAAATGAAAGAGAGCATTACAGTTTAACGTGCCCACCATTTGATGTCATGCTCACAGCCAATCAGAGCCCGGACTGCTGGTTCCCTGAGCAACAGGTGTGCTACAAAACAACAAATCCTTCACTCTTGATTTATAGACATCAGTGACAGCAGAGCATTTTGGGAAGAGAGCGAATGTTGAAAGCATGGTGCCAGGCGTATAATAGTGGGCATCTGTTAAGCAGGGGATTAAGAGCGATTTGCCCCTTTTGTCTGAGTCTCCTGTTTGCTCATGATAAGGCGTCTGCTGGTCTTTATGCTACTGCTCATAAGACTCTCATTTATCTCTGTGTGTGTGTGCACAAGTGCACAAGCAGAGGATCATAATTGGCATAATGAGGCATGATTTTGTAAATAGGGTCCCTTCTATACTGTCTGTCTCCATCTTTCGACAATACACATGGTCTCTACGCAGGAGGCCGGCTTCAGGGGGCATGGATTTCTTATCGGGAATTCCATACAGGTTCAGAGTCTGAGGGCTTGTATCAGTTACACACACGTCTCCGTGATTAATCCAGATTTTAGTTGCAGCAGTTCCTGAAAGTCTGAGTTTTATTCCCTAATGCTGTTTTGTCAAATTCCATTTCTTTTTTTTTTGTTACAGATAGAAGTCATCGCGTGAAGATACAAGATATACAGATATTAGTATCTCACTGTATAGCTGAACACTGGGAAATTATGCAGGCAGTCTTATTGCACAATTGGAATGGCTTTTGACTCCTCCCCCAGGCCAGGTCTCAGTGTTTAAACCTGACGGTAATCTGGACAGGGTTACCAGAGATGTTAGGTTTGGCGCTTGTATAGCAAACTGAGTTAGTTTTGCGATGAGATTGTGGGTGGATGTTGGGTTTTTTGTGTGCGTGTGTGTGTGGAGGGGTGGTGGTTTAAAAATAGTCAGAGGAAAACATTATCCGCCCCTTCAGCTTGCATGAGCTCACAAATGTCCATGATTGGTTAGTGTCACCATGATTGACGTGAGAGTGCGAGAGTACTTGTCAGCAAAACAAAATCGTTCCGCTGAAAAAGGTGGTGTACGATACAGTGTACTCGGGCACTGGTATGGAAGCAGTCGTACTGTACTTAAGCACGGAAGTAGATAGCTGTTAAGAAGTGACATCATCAGTGCCGTTGGTCTGATTTGAAATCTCCATAGCATGCACCAATCTCATCCTCTGGCCTATACAGCCTTAGCTAATAAAGTAGGCAGGCACGTGAGAGCGTTGGTTTTGACACTTTTCCCAAAATATCAATATTAGGAGTAGTGTGAAGGTTAACTATCTTGTTCTCTTCTACTATGGTGTTTAAATGAAGGGCTTACAAACCAGGTAGGTGCATACTGCCCCCTGCTGTATCGGAGAGTGTAAATACTCAAATATGCTGGCCAGGGGGGAGGAGGGAGGAGGGGAAGCAATTGTTCCTGAGCATGGTACGAATCAATCGTGCCTAATGTGAAAATGCCCCCTAGACTCCCAACTACGAGTGGCTGTAGCATCAGCCGGGGATTCCATTTTAACGTTGTGCCACTTGAGAGATTAAATAACGCTTTCTTAAATAGTCATTCATTAATAATAATTATTTTAGAGTAGGCTTATGGTGAACTCCTGCTCTCTTTACTTAGAGTGATGGGCAGTTTCAAAAAAATTCAGGAGCTGTGTCAGTGTGTGTCCTAATTAAGAAGAGTTGCTGAATCAGCTGACAAATGCGCTGAAATGAGAGCCAAGATTTATGTTCACTGTGGGTGTGGACACTGACACAAGTCACCTCTGACCTACTAACCCAAGTGAAGATCTTTTCAGAGCATGCCACACCCATGATAATGTTGGAGGATATATTTTCCCCCTGTCATTGTATATTTAAATGATTTTTTTACTCTTCCTCTCTCTCAGTTTTTTAAGCTCGATCATATTTTCTGCGTGCGGTGTAGGTGCATTGTGCACTCTCCTTGTGCATATGTGTGTAAGTCACACAAACAGGCTGCTGACTAAAATGCCAGGTTGCCCCCTGATAAATTACTGATAACAATCCCTCTAGCGACTTTTGTAGGCCATCAGAGGTGTTTGCTGCACTTCTGTGGTGCATTAGAGGGCAGTCACGGAGGCTTAAATGCCCCCCTTAAGATTCTGGGCTTCTCGTTGATTTCCCAGCAGGTCCTATCTGATGGAGTGCTATTGTGTGCTTCAGAAAAGAAAATGGAAAACAGGGCTGAAATAAGAGATTTTCTTACCAACGCAACAAAACAAGTGGCTATCTTTTAACGTAACTGCAATCCTAAAATAACAGCAGATAATTCTGGAAACTGCGTGCTGCTTTTTGACATTAGCAAGCTTATATAATTGATGGTGTTCACATTTGACATAACAGTTCTAATTAGGCCTGATTGCATAATTGCCTGCTGTCTGAATGATGCTAATGGGTCAGAAAGTGTAGCAAGTATCAGAGACATGCAGATGACGGGATGCGTTAATGAGGCTATTTAGTTGAAACGCCCGCAGAGGCAAAATATGTCGCATGATCAAAGGTTTAGGAGGGAGAGATCAGTCCCTGTCTGGCACATTTAGGGAAATGAGGTAGCTTTAAAAATGACAATCGAGTCAGATGTTCGACCTGCTTTTTACCATGTCATTCGCTTTGGTGACCAGGGTGGTCTCTGCTGGTTTAAAATGACCTACAGTATGTGGATTAGGTTATTTTAAAACTAACAAATAAGTAAAGTAAATGTAACACTGTTGAAGAAGACTAACAAATTAATATACCTTGCTATTTTATAAGATAAATCATAACATAAATAGGTAGACACATTTTATAGCTTGCTTGCTAGCAAAATAAATATACTCTTCAAAAAAAAAAAGGAACACTTACTCCCGGTTTAACTTGAAGCAAGCAGTACATACAATGTGGGTGTTCAAGTCAAACCAGGACTGAGTGTTCCCTTCATTTTTTTTGAGCTGTAAATATTTATCTAACTTGTTAGCTTGTGGTAAGATTAGCTAGATCAGTCCTGCTAGTCATCATGCTGGAAATTACAGTAGATTGTCAAGATAAAATGAGACAATAAATGAGCTACAGTTACACTGAGAGTATGTAATCTTTACTTGAAAGAAATCAGATATAAATTTAAATGCTAATAAATGTGCTTTATTATGAAGATTATTGTTTAGGAAGGTATTTCAAAAAGGTAACACTTGTTAACTTTAAAATATAGTTTTTCTATCATAGTTAGTTTGCTAGTAACTTATGTATCAGTGTTGGCTAGCATGATGTTTAATTAGATATATATATATATACATAAATTTTATTATTATTATTATTATTTTTTTTTTTTTTTTTAAGCTACAGTAGCTGGTTGACACCAAACCATGCATTTGTGGCTCACTTGCTGAAAAAATGTCCATTAAGACAGATCACAGATTTTAAAGTTCCCGTTTTGTGTGCTTTCTTTTTTTTGCCTTTGAGTTTTCACAGACCTAACTGAGTTTATCCTATTTGACAGAAAACTGTTTCTGAGGTTCCTGAACACAGTAAATCAGCTGACATATTGGAAGGAGGATGACAGGTTTTTTGAGTCTGAATGTTTGTTCAAGTCTAACCGTGACCTTTGATTGTGCAGACACGTGTAAACTGCTGGCCTCCCAGGAACTCCTTAATGGCCCAAACATGTGGAAATGGTTTAGAGTGAGGTCATGGCTGTATGGGGTTGTTGCAATAACTTCTAGCCCAGTTTAATTTGGCTTGAGGTTATCCGTTGATTTTCAAGGATCAGATGTTCCACTTGCTGAATGTTCATTGAAACGATTACAGTGGGCTCGGATCATCCTGCCGTGGGCCGGGATCGTCATTCATGGACGTACAGCCTTCTTTAAAACATTTGCACCATTCAAATGTTTTACTGCGGCTAAGAGTCTCATCACCGTACTGTGCTTGAAGACTTGCGTAAATGTCAACCATTTATCTGCCTTCATTAACGAGAAATCTGACTTGAATGCGTCTCGTAAAAATAGTAAAAAAAAGTTTGTTTGTTTTTACAAAAACACTTTGGTATATAAACTATTTATGCAGATGGTATGAAAATTATGTTCTTTGAAAAAGTTATAGTGATCTATATTTGGCTTGCTAGAGATTTCTAAGCTGGTAGATATAAACTGTACTTGTTGCAATTTATTACAAAATAGCAAACCTTAGAAAAATTAAGCAACCTTTCTAGAAAAATACAGAATATTTATTTATTTATTATTTATTTATTTTTTATCAAGCCCATTGCTGACAGTTTGATTTTAGCAGAAGTGTGTCAATGTATAGCATTAAGGAATTCTGAAATCCCATTAACACAACACTATAAAGACATAGAACATATGGGGGAAATAATTTCACTTAAAATATTGATACTTAAAACTGAGTGTTAGAGAATTTTATTCTCCTTTTTCTTCCTTTTTCCAAATTGCTTTCTGTATAGGTTTTGGTATTGTTTTTTTTTGTATTACTGATATACTGTAGATACAGTAAGAGCATGTATTGTATTGTGTAAAAGCAAAAAGAAACGAACAAAAAACCCAGAGACACACAGATAAACATAGGTTTATGCAGTTGATTGCACTGTTAGTGTTTGTTGTGATTTTACTCTCTTTATTGCAAGACACAGTCTGATTAAATTCACGGTAGGAGGTCGCCAGCTCCGTCTGACTTCCTTAACACAAGTCTGCCACAGACACAGTCATGGGCAGGGCAGTTTCTAAACATTTGGGGTGCAAAACCCACCTATAACCATCCCTTCACCCTAATGATACGGCGCTGTATATCACAGCACTGCATATATATTTTTCAGTAAGACAGCTGAATATCAGCCTTCAGATTTTTAAATAAATTTATCTTGAGAAATTGCATAACCACTGACGATTATGTCTGTAAAACAACAATCATGCTCACAACAATGCTAATATTATTGTGGGCTTTTTATCTGATTCAGGTGCATTCCTAATTTAGATGTGACTCATTGTCACAGACTTTACCTGCGGTTTCCTACTTAAGTGTCTCACGTTTAGACATGTCTACAGTGACGATGGAGGGATTTTCCCCTCATCCAACATTGTCGGATGCTAATGTCAAAGACCTATGACTGGAGGAAGGTCTTCAAGTAGTGAGTGTTTTAGCAGCAGGCCAGAAAACTTAATTGTGCTAATTTGTTTTGTGAAATCAACAATTGATTTTCTGCATGCAAAGACGGAGAAAGATGGAACTGATGGAAGGATTAAAAGCAGGATTGTAGTGTCTATAGATGTCCCAGAAGCCATTTTACATGCAGTACAGATATCCTGTGAAATGTCTCAGAGGGTTCCAGAGGGTCATGTGTTATACTCTGGTGTGATTTATTGTCTGGAAAATAATCTACTGACATTTGGCGTGATGCACCAAAACCTCTTAAACACATATACTTTTGACCATGTAATTATTTCTGTTTTGTGGCATATAATTATAGACAAACGGAATACAAACTATTGGATTTGTCACCTTTCCTACTGTGACTCAAAGTATTAAATGGGATGTCTGTCTTTCCTTGGCATGAAGACAGGAAGTTGGCATTTGAAACATATTAATCACTCCTTAGGTTTTTATTTTGGGCTTTTCATACAAACATGACATGTTACTCTATGCCACGTGCCTTGTTTGCTCTTTCTTCTCCCTCATCTCATTTAGTACTTAGCAGATGTCCGAGTGCCACTTTCAGGCTCCTGCAGCGATGCTCCTTATTAAATAAATCCACACATGTTCAGATTGTTGCCCGAAGCTGTTCTTTGGATGCTTAATTTTGATTGGCTTCATACTGTCTTTACGATCTCTCATTTCCCCCGGGTTAAATGGCTTTTAAATTTAATATTTGGTAGTCTGATCATGTGGAGAGAATCTCTGACATATTGCCATTGATGTGTTTCTGGCATTCAGTCTTTTCTATTATGTTACCCTAAAGATACACGCACACACACTTGCTGTTTCACTGTTGTAATGGAACAGCAGTACTAGAGAAATAGAGGGCGTGTCTAGATCCATTTCGTTCAACACCCCCCCCATAAAAAGCATACTTTACCCTAAACAAAAGCCTAAGAGGGATTTCGGTTTAAAATAAAGGGCAAACCAGATGTCCCAGATAATTAATTATGTAGCATGGGTGTTTGTGTGTCTTGTAGCCATCTTGCTAATGGCAGTAATGCTGTACAAATGGACAGTCTTGAAACCTTACCTAGCAAACTCACCCAGCTTCATGAACTATTAAATAAAATTCTGACCTAATGAATTAAAAAAAATCGCGCCAAATTCATGCACATTTTATCCTGTTAGTCAAATTGTTAACAATTAATCTGTAATTATTGCAAAATTGTTCCGGTAAAGTAATAGCTAATAATGTGATGTTGTTTCACGCTTTGCCTCCATTCATCCTCCTTCCAGTATTTCAAGTTAGTTGTGAGGACTTAAAATGATATGTCCTACATTTTAGAACAATACTGGAAATTTTAAAAACTCCGCAAATAGCACGTATGGCATTAGGTAATTAAGTAACAGCAACAACAACAATCAGGTGTTATTTTCAGACATGAAGGGTCAGCTTTTCTGGAACACTTCTTGTAAGAACAGTATTGTGTCAAGTGCATTTGCAAAACCCATCAAGCTCCATGATGAAATTGGCCCTCATGACGACCTTCCCAGGAAAGCAATACCGAAACATACCTCTGCTGCAGAGGTGAAGTTCATTTAGAGTTACCAGCCTCAGGAATCACCAATTAACAAACAGCACATCAAAGTAGAGGCGTTATGAAGGATTTACAGAGCAGAAGTAGCAGATGCATCTCAACATCTACTGTTCAAAGGAGGTTATTGTATATTTTGATTAACAATGTAGAAAGACAAAAAAGAAATCAGGAAAGACCGTGGAATTAGAAGGTGTGTCCAAACTTTTGTCCAAAGTGTAACGTTGCACCAATCGATTGTCGATCTGCCTGACACTCTAACGGTGTGTGAGCAGCAGTTCAAAAAGATGTGGTCAGCTAGCATTGACTACCATATCAGAGGAGGGACCTTAACTTAATGGTCTGTAACTGTCGCCTCATTGTCAGGATTTATTTATATAATTCCTGCCCAGTAACCTGAAGCTCTTGTGCAATTAAAAAAAAAAAATTTGTTACTTAATAGTCCATGTTTTATTATGAATGTACAGTTGATTTTTTTAAATGAAAGAAAAGTGGGGGAAAAAAGCTGAAAATTAGAATTGTCAGGTCAGCCTTTCTAAAAGATGACAAAAGTGAGTCGGCCAGGAAGATGTGTCTTTATTAAGTTAAGTACTTTTTTAGCCAATAAAACCCTGATGGATAAAACTGAAGTACCGTCCACTAAATACGTGTGCAGTTTTGCTCAGAAAGTCAGGCTGCAAACTTGATCTTTGGTGAATCTTTGTTGAGAAAGGTCTGCTATTCAGAAAGTACTGGTGAAGGTTACACCAGAGCTATTTTTATTGTGCTTTTATTTTTTATCATGCTCCTGTTGTGCATTAGGTACGATACATACAGGTGTTAAAATCTGCTGGAGGGGACAGATTTAAAAAATAATACTTTTTTACATTGGATAAAATCTAAAAAGTTTCTTTAAAAACCTGAACTGGTTACTAACATGCGGTACTTCAGTTTTATCCATCAGGGTTTTATTGGCTAAAAAAGTACTTTTAAATAGAGATGCACCTTCTTGGCCGACTCACTTTTGTCATCTTTTAGAAAGGCTGACCTGACAATTCTGATCTTTGACATTTTTTTTTTCTTTAATAAAACAAATCAACTTTACATTCATAATAAAACATGGACTATTGTTGTAACATTTCTCTTCGGAATAAAAAAAAAAAAAAAAAACTTCTAATTCGTGTATTTTATTCAAATATGAACAAAATTTAAAAAATGGAATTTTTCAAATTTTTCAATTCCTCTCAAATCTGGGAAGAGAAATATATCACTGAACTGGACAAACACAGTATCAGTGGAGGAAAAGCACAAAGACAGTAGCGGCCCTAAAGCTAAAGAGCAACGGCCATCTGCATGGATCTGGGGGAGGATAAGACGGAGCGGGGGAGCAGAGCAAGAAATCTGTGTGATGGAGGACACTGGGAATAGATGGACAGTAGAGATACGAGGCGGAGGATGAGCTTTACGGTGATGAGGCTGCTGTGAGTCACACTCATGCACCAGAGATCTTGTTCTTCTTGCTTCCTATGTACACCCGCACACACACACACACACACACACACACACACACACACACACACAGACATGCAGCTGTCATTGATGACTGGATGACTATAGCAAACGTGGGCGCACGTCTAAAGTGTGCTAGTAAACAAAACGTAAAATACATATATATCGTGGATAATTGAGAGATGAAAAATGATCATAAGAACACAGAGAGTATCCAGTTACATAAGTGAAAGCAGCGAACATGACTTATTGAAGCCAGGTCAAAATAATTTCATCTTGTTCTCTATACTGTAGCATCCCTCAAGAGCTGCTATCATGTTACTTTTCCTGGCATAGCAGATCGTCCATTAGCAATCCAATATCTGTGTGTGTTTCAGTGTTGGCTCTTGTATCATTTAGAGGATTCAATCATTTAACATTTTCAAGTGTCTAATAGTGAACCATATGTTACATACTGTATGTTCTATGTCCTGTAGTGTACCACATGTGTACCATATGTTACATCTTTACATCATATTGTGGTCCACTTCTAATAAACCTAGTGGCTTCCAGGAACATTTGGAGTAGACAGTGTTGTGACTAGCAACAAACCACAACAAACTGATGTTCAATGTGAGCAAGCTTTACAGCTATGACATAAAACTTGCACATCGGTCTACTGTTAACAGAGTAATGGCTGATCATCTTTATTTTTTGTGATTAATTATATTAAATCAGTCCTTAAATTCCTACAAATCACAAGAAAAAATAATAAACATAAAGCACTCGAAAGGGAGAAGGCATTGTTTTGAAATAGTAGTATTTATTAATTAATTATTTATTAATTAATTAATTCATCTTCTATACAGCTTATCCTGTTTACAGGGTTGCAGGGGAGCTGAAGCCTATCCCAGGAGGGCACAAGTGAGGGTACACCCTGGACACACAATATGGGCAAATTGAGAATGTCAGTTAACTTACAGTAATCTCCATCTTTTTGGACTATGAGAGGAAATCAGGGTACCCGGTGGACACAGACCCAAGGCAGGAATCAAACCTTCGACCCTAGATGTGCGAGGCCACAGGGCTAACCCCTACGCCTCCATGCCACCACAAGCATTTATTTATTTATTTATTTCCTGCTATGTCCTAATGTAGTCTAATTGGCTGCGGTGGCTCAGGGGGTCAGGGGTTCGAGCCCTGCCACCACCATGTTGCCACAGTTTGGGTCCTTGGATAATTTATGCCCATACAAATTACTTGGCCATTGCCAGTCGCAAAACTTGGATGAGAACGAAGGCGGTTTGGGCGTCTGGCTAGCTACCTGGTCCCGTGAAAAACCACCACTGCTAGACAAACGACGTCACCCAATGTGCTAAGTTTAATAAAAAGATAATGAATAAAAAGGACCTTTTGGAATTATTCAATTGTCAAATAATTGCCATTATTCAAGCTGACTGTGATTCTCATAAATGTTATCTTGTATAGTTATAATACATGGTTCTTTAAGCTGTCCAACTAGAATCATCAACCAACGCGAATCCTGCACTCATGTTTTTTTAAATCATTCCTGGTCGCACACTTGCATGTTGCATCATGTTGCTTGTTTTTTTTAAATTTTTTAATTTTTAGCTATATAAATACATCGTCGTTTAGTATCTGTGGTACAATTTTATATTTTGGAATTCTGGATTTATTTAAACACAAATTAATATTAAGTCCGCCTTGTGGTGTGGTTCACACCGAACCGTCGGCTGCTGTTAGTACAGTATAGCACCTTTCCTTTCTTTTGTACTGGCAGCCCGATTTGAATGTTATAGCCCAAATCCTTAGAGTCTCCCCCCCACCCACCCTCCACCCCCGGAGGCCAGTAGGCTGGAGCTCAGCGTTCCGTGTAGTCAGAATGAAATTAGCAGCATGCGCTGAGTGAAAGTAGGTCACTTGACTTGATGAGGATAACAGGACGCAGTGACAAAGACAAAGGAAGAAGAAAGATGCTTCAGGTTATACAGGGAAAAGACATCTCCTATTCAAGGGGCTTTACTATCTTACGTGAACAGTTTGTTATTACAGGTCCTACTGGGTGCATCAATGAGGGGGATTAAGAAAAAAATCTAAATATGCATATAATTTTTTTTTTTTATGTTCAGATTGTTGACATGATTATATTCTGTTCTCTGGCACATGGCTGTGTTTTGTGGGCGAGAGTCATGTCAGGCCTTGATGCTGCCCTTTTAGATGTGGGCTATAAGAATGTAACCTTTCCCCCCAAACAGACAGAGTTTTGATTGTGTAGCTGAATGTCGTGACCCCATCAGTGCAGAAAAAATATTGGAGATTCTGGTGTGGGTTACCAAAAAGTCAGAAAAATATATAAATAAAAACAGGATAATCTAGTGTCCGATTCTGGTTGTAAATTCTTTTTTTATAGAGCTATAGTGTGTCCGCAATTAAACAGCAACACACGTCTTCTTATTAGATATAAAATTTGTCACTATAAATAAAAAAAAAAGAAAAATCTCACAAATGTCTTTCTTTTTTCAGATGGTCCGTACACCGGCACCCCTCCCACATACGGTTACGATGCGGACCGAGCCGAGGAACAGAGACGTCACCACGATATCCTGCCCTACATCGATGACTCGCCGTCATCCTCGCCGTACCTCAGCTCCAAGAGCCGCAGCAGCAGAGACACACTGTCCTCAGGCTCTCTCGAGTCCTCCAAGTCTGTAAGTGTGCTATATAAAGTAAATTGCAAGGCTAGCTCAGAATGTCCATTTGATAAAACACTGATGTCAATTCCGAGTTAGCGAATATCAAGAGTAAAAAGTGAAGTTGGTGTTGAAACGCCGGCTACAGAGTCCTGGGATAAACAGCAGATAAAATTCAGGAAGAGATAAAGAAAGAATGATGAGGAGAAAGTGAGACTGATGAAAGAGCAGCTTCACAGAAATTCTAGATGTAGATTTGGATTCCTAATGAGGTGACCGTGGCAAGGAAAAACTCCCCGAGACATCATCAGAAGGAATTTTTCTTTTCTTCATTTTTTAGAGAAGCCAACGTAGCAGAAAGAGACACTATGAGAATATTTCAAGAGTTGATGTCTGTATTTGTTTTTTTTCTTCAGTTTTTATAGTTCAGTGATTGCTTCAGTTTAAATAATTTGCTCTAAAAATCTTTAGTCCAGGGTTTCCATGGTACATTTCAGCATTGCATATTTATTTCCCAAAACTTTCGCTTAGAATTAAAATAGATTTTCTTTAGATTACTTATGAGTTACATAATCAGATTATACATTTCCAGTTCACCTCAGTGAACATGATTAGGAGCAACCGCAGAGTTTGTGGTCTTTTCTAGAGAAAGGATTCCTTGTCTATAATTACATTTGTGGGTATATAACAAAAAGCTGTCAGAATTATGGATGCACGGCTGATGGATGGAGTAGTAGAGTCTACATCCACACTCTCGGTGATCAACCAGTGCCCTTTGACCTCTGAATTCAGCTCCCACATGGCTTTTAATTAACACCGGCATGCAGGCTATCTCTAACTCCCATGCATGCACATGAACAGCATGAACTAATTTGTAGACGTTGGCAAGTTCGGGTGTGTAATACACGGATTTGCAAGAGGATATGCTGAGTAGACTTCTGGGCTCGGATGCCCGGAAAGGATCTTAAAACAAAAGAAAAACATGTGCACGATATAAACTACAGGAAAGAATATAGAATCAGACAGACACTCAACATCCAGCGAGTCTCTTTTTCCTCATAATGCTTGATGAGATATCATCAGCTCCATTTGAGTCATTCTTATGCTCGTGTCTCATCTTCCAGACAGCCAGAAATGATTCTTATGAGCAGATTTATTTTAATACTCACCACACATTCTTCCTACAAATTCCCCAGGCTTTTTATTTGATCTTTTCCTTATCAGTACTGGAGAAATAAAATTCCCTCACAAGGCTTTGTTGTGAAACAGATGAATTATCTTATTATTGTTATTGAATAGAATAAGTCTTAGGATTGCTGTATATTTGTGTGTGTGTGTGTTTAATGAATTCAAGAGGCCAAGCACAAACCTTAAAAGGATTTTAATAAATATGTGGACGTATTAAATATAGTAAAAGTGGATGGAGAAGGAGACTCCCAGAGGAGAGCACATTCCTCTTGTAATATTACGAAGAAACACTTGCTTTGTTACATTTGCCATCTATTATTTTTCCTTTTATCATCGTATAGATCTGTAACCATAGCTGTACAGTATATATGTGTATAGCTCTGTTGAATTCTGATTGGTCGGATTGATCAGAAGTTGTTGATTAAGAAAGTTGGGTTGTAGGGACATACACTAGTAAAGCTAAGGAATTTATTTATGGAAGAGTCTCCAGTATAAGCAGTTCATAACATATTCTTGGTAACTGCACAAGCTACAATTCATCGTTTTATTACCTTTGAGAGAGGAGAAAGGGAGGATAGTGAGAGATTTTCTCTGAAATTTCTGTTAAAATGCAAGAAAACCTGTTTTATGTGTCTCACAATATTAAATTAATAATTAATTTTTAATGTGTATACAAGCACTTTGTAAAAATAATTAGAAATAATGTCCAAAATGTTATAATTGTTGTAAAGCTCCCTCGTCCATGTATAAAATAAATACAATGTATAGTATTATTTATTTGTTTGTTTGTTTGTTTATTTTAATTAATTCATAAATTTTGGGGGGACTTGGGAGCTACAATTTCTGTAGAAAAGTTCCAGAAACAATGTTTCATCTCTCTGTTCAGGCGGATCTGGACCTGGAGAAAGGCCTGGAGATGCGCAAGTGGGTTTTGTCTGCCATCCTGGCCAGTGAGGAGGTCTACCTCAGTCACCTGGAGGCGCTGTTGCTGGTAAGGGCTCTTAATATGTGCTGTTTATTCTGTTTTATTGCTTAAGGTGTGATTATGAGCATAATTATGGGAATCAAGGTGCATTTGGGTTTAAAACTCAAATTAAAAAGTAGACTCAAAGTTTTTGAATAGAAGTTCTTATCTGACTTATCAACTATATTTAGTGGAAAATATCTAAAAAAAAATATTAAAAAGTAGTTTTAGCCCATCTCCATTATAATAACATTATGGTGTAATTAGTGAAAATGAAGTCTGTGTTGATAGGAAAGGGGATGTTTCTGACTGATGGGCTTGAGGGATAGCACTGAGAAGTTGTAAACAGCCCTATTTCAGGGCTAAATCAGGTCGTTCTTATCACTACATCATGATACTGTTGACATTTTCCTTGGATTACATCAAATCAACCACTTGAGTGTCAAGTTTTGCAGTATCCGTGGACATTTAAAACCAAGTATATTTTACACAGACATAAGGTCACATGTATACATTTATAATCATGTAAAGAATAATCCTAAATAGGAATAAATCCCAAATGTGGTAATATCCTGGGAAATATCATGGGAAAGTGAGCCTGCAGTTAAGAAAAAGGTTTGCATAATGAACCATTCCTTTCAGGTCTGGTTAAGCGTTTATAAATCCTAATTGTCATGTTTAACGAATGAGCAAATCCACAGATTAACAATTTAGTCTAATCTAATCTCCACACTTTGATTGTGTCTCTCAGCCCATGAAACCACTGAAAGCAGCAGCCACCACGTCACAGCCGGTCCTGTCCATCCAGCAGATCGAGACCATCTTCTTCAAAGTGCCTGAACTGTACGAGATCCACAAGGAGTTTTACGACAACCTCCTTCCCAGAGTGCAACAGTGGAGCCACCATCAGCGCGTGGGAGATCTCTTCCAAAAACAAGTGAGTCACTTTTTGTCTTGTCTTGGATCTGATTTTGAGTTACCGAACAGTTCTGGGATGAGATTAAAGTCAGCGCACACGAATGGAAACCTTACTAGCCAAAACCAGAGCAAGCCTGTTCCACATTGATGAAATAGATTATGTTCTTCCACAACCCACTGTGCCTGAATCATCTTTAACAGCATTCTGGAAAATTCTTAATGAATAGCAACCTACAGTATGTATTCGCTTAAAGTTACTTTTTAGTATGTGCTGTGTCTGCACTACACACAGAGGTTGGTGGGTTGTACGGTGGCACGTTGTCACAATGCCATCTTCTTCACCCCGCACAAAACACAACGCACACTTTGTGTTTGAGGGAGAGGCCTATTAATAGAGTCGTAGAGTACAAGGACCGTGAATCCCTTGGTCTCTTTATCTTCATTACTCTCACTTTACTTTGTTCTCTCTCTGTCTCTGTGGATGCTTAGAGAGGCTCAATTCTACATTTACTTTGTCCTTTTGTTTGCCCTTAAGGAAAATCAAACTTTTCAAACCTTTTACTAATGAATGGTCTTAACGATAGGTTTGTAACCAATATCCCATAAGTGTGATCTTATTTATCTTTTTTTTTTTTTTCAAAATCTTCAACTTAAAGTGCTGTTTTTCACATTTTTCAGTCAACATTATGCAAACAGCACTTTTCCCCTACTGTCTCTTCACAAGCTTGATCATCTGTCATCATCTGCACCAGTTTTTTTTTTACTGGTTTAATGTTTATTTTTGAATTATTCATAGGTCACTGAGTGGCTTAACAAATAAAAAACATTCCCCCGAAACTAGAATTTTAGTTACAAAATCCTAACTGTGCACATGATGCCTTTTACAAAGTAGGCGAGAGGAAAGCAGATGCAATTCGTGAGTGTGTGCGTGCTAATTGTTCCTAATAGCCACAAAAATTTTCAATCGTTAAGGTTCCAAAAAATGAAACTGTAACCCGAAACTCGACACACTTATACGTAATGCTTGAAGAGAATGAGACAAGTTACAGTGAGACAAGACGAGAGTGTTTTTATTCATAACTTTAACAGAAAGACAATGTAAGCAATACGTGCCAAATAACCTATTTGAAATCTACAGGGGTTGGACAATGAAACTGAAACGCCTGGTTTTAGTCGACAATAATTCATTAGTATGGTGTAGGGCCTCCTTTTGTGGCCAATACAGCATCAATTCATCTTCTTGCAGAATAGTGGCCAGGTCACTATGTGATGCTGGTGGAGGAAAACGTTTCCTGACTCGCTCCAAAACACCCCAAAGTTTCACAATAATATTTTGATCTGGTGACTGTGCAGGCCATTGGCGATGTTCAACTTCACTTTCATGCTCATCAACCCACTCTGTCACCAGTCTTGCTGTGTGTATTGGTGCATTATCATCCTGATACACGGCACTGCCTTCAGGATACAATGTTTGAACCATTGGGTGCACATGGTCCTCCAGAATGGTTTGGTAGTCCTTGGCAGTGATGCGCCAATCTAGCACAAGTATTGGGCCTAGGGAATGCCATGATATTGTAGCCCAAACCATCAATGATTCACCCCCATGCATCAGTCTGGGCGTGCAACAGTTTGGGTGGTACGCTTCTTTGGGGCTTCTCCACACCGTAACTCTCCTGGATGTGGGAAACACAGTGAAGGTGGACTCATCGGAGAACAATACATGTTTCACAACCCAAGATTTTCGCTGCTGGCACCATTGAAACCGACGTTTGGCATTGGTACGAGGTTTGGCTATAGCAGCCCAACCATGTACATTGACCCTGTGGAGCTCCCGACGAACAGTTTTGGTGAAAACAGGAGAGTTGAGGTGCACATTTAATTGTGCAGTGAGTTGGGCAGCTGTGGTTTTATGTTTTTTGGATACAATCCGGGTTAGCACCCGGACATCCCTTTCAGACA
>JAQMYL010000011.1:23904061-23941385 GCA_030014365.1 Clarias pachynema | reverse complement strand
CGCCAGCGAGACGCGCACCAACAATTTGTCCTCTTTTGAACTCTGATATGTCACCCTTAATGTTGTGTGCATTGCAAGATTTTAAGCAAAATACTCTGCTCTTACTGGTGGAATGTGCAATCAATAAAGATATGAATGCCACAAAGCTGGTCAAATTTAGCCATGAAACCTCCAACACTAAATTGGCCAGTGTTTCAGTTTCATAGTCCAAATATCATTATTTATAATTTAATTTAAGATAGGTGGGGTTTTACAAAATTGTTTTTCCCCCTGAACTATTCTTTTACGAAACCTTACGTCAGAGAGTGTAGATGAAAGTTACTGACTGGTTAAGTGAATGACTGAGAGAATGGCAATTTCCATTCAGTACATTCTTAATATGGTACTCCAGGTTATAGCAGACGTATGCTTCATCTCTACAGTTCATATTAAAGCTTAGCATATTTTTTTTTGGTCTTTGCCTTATTAAAAAAAAACAACAATAAATGCAGATGCATGCAGGAGCTTAGGGTCATTTTCCATCAGATTTGCCATATGTTCCTGTCATTTTCAAGGCAGTTTGTGGAGGCGGAGTAGATAAGAAAGCATCCTTGTGTCAACAGCAGATAGCACCGCTGACTGATGTTGTCTGTCTAGCCTTCATAGTCAGCTGTTACTGGACTTGTTCTATGTGTATATTTTTATTCATGCTTTTTTTTATTCGCTGCGAGTGATTTCACCATACCAAACTGATCCCCATTCACACAGAGTCACACACAAGTTGGATTACAAACATTTCAATATGTGTAGGAAAGTAAGCATCCTGCTACAGCTTGTGTTAATTTGCAAGCAGACTCCGTCGTAGAGTCCACCGAGCCACACATTCTGCTCTGCGCCCTAAACAGATTATCACAGAGGAAGTTCCTGCGATCTGTGCTAAATATTGATTTTGGCCCAAAGCAGCCTTTTCCAGCTCAGTATGGATGGGATTGTGGATGCCTTTTAATTTTCTTTTGCTCTTAGCCCTTCAGTAACGGTATAGGACAGGGTTCAGCCGGAGTTTTAGAGCATGAATCAGTTCTGTGTTTGGGCCAGACAGGCTGGGTCACGGCAAGGTGAAACTGATGCCTTAAGCAAGTGAGATTCTTTTAAACAAACATGCCAACCCAAAACTTCTTAGTCATCCAAAAGTTTTTTTTTTTTTTTAAACAAAGTTTTTTGTTGGAAGTTCTACAAAAAAAAATCATTAAACAGATTAGAGCATATAATCACCTTCACTGTCTTTTAGTAATCAATATGTAAATAAATTATACACAATAATGCATTATAGTGGCCAACAGAGATGTGTTCTTGCACATAAATAGTTAGAATGACTTTATACAACAGTGTTGTTCTTGATTATGATTGGTCAGAAAGTAGTGATCAGAAGCTCTTACTGTAGTTCCTGCTGTATTTCGAATAATAGTTGTAAATGATTAAAACATCATTGTTTCTATAGTAACAGTTGGACAATCTGTACAAAATAAGGCCAATGTTAAATTGATAATTATCATTGAAAGAAAAGGTTTATCTAACACATGAGATTCATAAAAACAACACAACAAAAGCCGAAAAACACAATCAAGCGCAGGGTTTATATGAAATTTTTCCTCCCTGTATCACAAGTCAGCGATATTCTTTATGGTTTTGTTAACATTTGTCTACATGTTAATTAATTATTCAGTTTTTATTAGCTAGTTAACCTAATCGGCTACCGTGATATAATTTTTGGAAGGATTTTTAGCTTGTAGTAAAACTCAATATAAATAAAATAATTTTTACTACTAATGCTAGCCTGCTCTCTATCATGAGAACATCTGAAAATTTATTTTAAGTAATTTTATGCACATTTATTATCTTTTCTCTCAATGCTAGCCAGCCAGTTAGGCAGAATTTCTAACAGGATTTTTCACTTATATGAAAGTTAATAAGGTTTGCTGCTAATGCTAGCTACCATGTCCTGACAAGAGTAATGAGAGGATGTTTAGGTTTTCATTTTATTTTTGGAACAAATGTTCATTGTATTTACTCTTAATGCTAGGCAGCTAGCTAACATACAGTAAGCTAACCTGACAGGATTTTTGAAAGGACGCTTCTCTTTTATACTCGTAAACAGGAACAAACTATTACTAGCTATTGCTAGCTAGCTAGCTAAGATGAGCTAATCTGACTGGTTTCTGAGATGGTAATACGTAAGGGTTATGATCTTTAGTGTCAACTCTAGCTAGCTGGCTAAATTATAAAAACTTGATGGAATATTTTAGAAATGAGAAGTAGTTCCCCTGAGTTAAGATTTTTTTGGGCATTTAGAAATGCCTTAAAGGCATTAATTAATTAGTAGGCTAGCAAAAACAAAGAGATTTTAGCTCCTTTCTGTGTGCTCTGCACATAATACTGGCTAACAAAGCATCGCAGATGGCTCCGGTTTCTCTTCATACCGTTTCACACACATACACACACATATTCAATGACACACACTCTAACCAGTGAAGCCCTGTATCATCCCCGTGTATATTTGTGTTTAAAGCGATTGAGTGGTCCCTTAAGCTGAAGAGGGATGAATTGCGGTACTGTGTCAATAGATGGAATTAGATTTTCAGATGTGCCAGTTGTACACATTAATTGCGCAGCCTGCGTTGGCCCTCAGTGCCATGAAAGCTGCTCCAGGCCATGCAGCTGAGCTCGGTGGTGGTCCAGTGGATCGAATGGCGATGATACTGACTCATCTGTCCACCTGGGGACGTCCACACATGGATCATTTGTCACGACTTCATCTCACGCGCTGCAGCACAGTAGTACAGCAATTCTTCAGCAAACTAACTACTGCTGTTTTTTTGACTGTTAAATTAATAATGTTTGTATAGCAAGCAAAAGTGTAATTTGGTATAATGACTAAATATTTCTAAATCCTCCTTTTATTTCGATTCCCAGTAATTAATTGGCACAACTGGGAGCGTAATATTTCAAATCACAGAGGGACTTTCTGAGGGAGGGAGGTCAGATATTAAGCAAAAGATTAAAATAAATGTTTTTACAGATTTTACAGATGTCATCATATTTTAATACAGACAGCTGACATCAGGACCTCCAGTGTCGAGGATGCAAATCCCTCCTCGGGTCTGTGTGCATGGAGTTTGCATGTTTTCCTAGTGCTTGATGGGTTTCCACCTGGTGGTCTGATTTCCTTCCACAGTCCAAAGACATGCAGAGCAGCCATTTTCAATATTGGCGTTTTCAAAATTCCCAAATTTGTTTGTAAATTTATCTTGGTGTATGAGCGAGTTTGTGTGTTCTTATGTTCCCTGTGATGGATTGGCGTTTCATCCAGGGTGTACCCTGCCTTGTGCTTTGAATCCCCTGGGATAGGCTCCGGGCCCCGACAACCCTGAACAGGATAAACGGAATAGAGTATGAGTGAGTGAGTGAGCTCACATCAGTTATGTACTAAATAAGGAAAATATGACTGGGCATCTGCGATGGATTGGCACCCGGTCCAGGGTGTACCCTGCCTCGTGCCTTAAGCCTCCTGGGATAGGCTCCAGGCCCCATGTCCCTGAATACAGGATAAAGTGGTATAGAAGATGAGTGAGTGACTGGGCATGCTGTCATAGGAAGAGAATGTGTTTTTGTCCATGGGGGTTGTCCATCAATACTACACTTCTTTTATGCTTTTACTGTAATAATGGTAATAAAGTCAACAGCATACACAAAATTGTTTCAAATACTTAATCAAATTAAGAAAATATCAGTCATCGGGCAAAATATCTTCAGGGACTTTCAATAGAGAAAATGAGTATTAATGTAATGACTTTTTACATTTTTTATTTTCCCTTATCTGTAGGCCAGTCAGCTAGGAGTGTACCGGGCGTTTGTGGACAACTATGAACTAGCCGTGGAAACGGCAGAGAAGTGCTGCCAGGCCAATGCACAGTTCGCTGAGATCTCTGAGGTAACAGCTTTCAGATTTAAAGGTCTTTTACTGTCTTATTCAGGCAAGATTGTATTCTTTAACTCTAATGTGGTATATATAATGTGAAATGAATAAATATCAGCAAATATTTGAGTCTGTCTTACACCCTGCCCTGGGATTCCTTTGGTGCTGTGAGCATTGAAAAAGCTGACACATTGTTCCCCACCTGAAGTGTAGAAAACAGAGCTCTTCAGTCCTCAGGGATTTGGCATGAGATTTTACAGCCAACTAAACGCTAGAAGAAGAAGAAAGCTACTCGGTGTCAGTTCAGCCCACTCCAGCCCTCCTATCAAGCGTCGTCATGCCAACTGACGCTTCATCTAATACAGCGAGCCTGGCTCCCCCGGTCTTGTGACACTACAACTAACTGAACGTTAGGATAATTGTGTTTAATGGGATAGCAGAGCAGAGAAAACCAAAGGGTATGAAGGGTGTTGCGTGGGTTTTAGAGCTTGTGGTAAAATAGCCCTCTGATTTATTTGTGTGTGGATATAAACTGAGAAAGTTAATGTGTTCGTTTACACATGAATAGCACAGTGTAAGAACCTAACTGCAAATGGAGAGAAATAACAAAAAACTTAGTAGTTTAAATGCATATGTCATATTATAAAACAAAAGTGAAGAAAAGCCTAAATGTAATTTTCATTACTCTTAAAAAATACTCTTAAAACAGTACTAGCAGTTATAAGCCGATGCTCATGTCTTGCATGATATTTGATATATTAAAAAAACAACAACAACAACAACATAAAGATGATCTGGTTTGGAACATTTTAAGTCTTCCATTCATCATCTATGTAATAGATTTATTCACAAGACACACACAAAAAATTTGACAGTGACAAATGCCTTCTCGGTATTATTGCAAATATGTCTTGGATCTTACAACATTAAAGTAGTTGAAAAGGGTTTATTTATTTGTTTATTTATGCACTCTAATCTCTTTTCATCTCGCTTTCATTCCACCTCTGTAGAACCTGAAAGTTCGAAGTACCAAAGAGTGCAAGGACCAGATAGCCAAGTACTCACTGGAAAGTAAGACATCATGCTTGCATTTTAATAATAAAAAAAAAAAAAAAGATGTGTAAATGTTTTAAATGTTTGACGTTCTTACGAAAAGTTAAAGGGACCTTAGAACTAAATATTTACCAAAAAATATTTACAAACACAGCATTTAGCTGTAGCTGACACTACTGTGAAAAGTTATCCTGTTTCATAATTAGTGGTTCTGTATGTCTGTGTGTGTCAGCTCTCCTTTACAAACCAGTGGATAGAGTAACAAGAAGCACACTAGTTTTACATGTAAGTTACACTCACATACACACATTTTTTGCCACTCTTTTATATTCATAACTGTATATAATACGTGTATTGTATATAATAAGTGTATTATAATAGGAGTATTTGTGTGTAGGATCTGCTTAAGCACACACCCAACAGTCACCCGGACCACACCCTTCTCCAAGACGCCCTGCGGATCTCGCAGAACTTCCTCTCCAGCATCAATGAGGAAAGCACACCACGTCGCCAGTCCATGACTGTGAAAAAGGGCGAGGTGAGTTGAAAAGTCTGATGCCACCCAAAATGCCTAAGTGTATTCAGTCCGAACTTGATCTGAAGTACTGTATTAAGTTATAATAGGATCATTCCCCTATTGTATAGCTTTTAATGATCTTCACTCATTGATATCACATGGTACAGAAAGTGTCTTTGTTGCACTAGTTTCCAGTTTTTCTTCTTTTTCAACACACACACAAATGTCTGCCTTAATTTCACACACTGAGACACAGTTGGCCCCGCACCCCATCATTCCAGCAGCAGGGACTCGTGGGAGTGTCAGAATCGCTGGCACTTGATGGACTGCAAGTGAAGGGCGGCGTGTAATGTGCCTTAACGAGCCACCTCTCTGTGATTCACATCACATTTATTATTCAGGAGACGACCATCTCGCGAGGAGTCCTTCTTCACATACGCGCACACGCACGCTCAATCACAAACCCCTGTGTGGTCTCCAGTGGAGAGAGCAAACTACTGATCAAATATTTATGATGTGTGCATGAAAGAGGGTTGATGTAAATCTCTAGGTTGTTCTGGACCTCATTATTGTACTCGTCTTGTTTAAGATGCTTGGGCAAAGCACTTTGACCACATGTCACCTGACAAGAGGGATTTGTCTTGTTACACAGCATAAGATTTTTTTTAGTTGGGATACACCCGTGAGAGTTGCAGTGATGAGAAATAAACGTAGCTGCATCTTGATTTAAATGTATACGTTTATAGATATGCTGCTAAAAAGTTTATTTCCATTTCAGTGGTAATAAAAGCACAAAAAATCTGCACCATGATGTAACAGTCAGAAGCTAAAATGATTTTTTTTTAAAAACACATGCACAAAGAAATTGAGTTTGAATCGTGGGATGTCACAGCCATCTGATGCTGCAAGTCTCTTGCATCACTGTCAATCAAAATGACATTAGTGCATCAGAGGCATCTGTGAGCCTGTGAGACAGTTCCTGAAGATGGGTAGAGGTGGGTGTTTGCCCAGTTGACCAAATGCACAAGCTGGAAGAAAATGGGCTCTGGAAAAAAGTTTCTGTTTGGCTTGTCTTTTTCTTTGAAACCTAATATGAAGGGAGTCAAACCGGGACGCCAGAGCCATGACCAGACTGCCTGTCTGATCCACATGTGAAATGCTGGCCCCCCAGGAACTCAATTAATGGCTCAAAAATGGCCTTTTCAACACAAGAATAATATAATCTACAAAATGTACAGCCACATGTACCAGTGGTATCTTCTTTTCTTTTGGAAAGTTAAATTAGGCCTAAGAATCAAAAATATATTCCGAAGATATAGGAATAAATTAGTGTTCTGGTGCTTTTAGAAACCTAATAGAGACAGATTTCTCTTTTAATGATGCAGAGTCTTTATGCATTATGATAAAGCCATGTATCAGGTAATTTGCATACACTGAGGAACTTTCTCCATGTTTCCTCACTATCGTATGGTAACGGCATGTCGGAAAACAAGCGAATGAGTGAACAGAGAGCATGAGAGGACGAGAGACCCGCCATGGGTCCCCCACATGGGGGAAGGGGAACGCACAGAAGCTACTTAATTAAAATGCAAATGGAGCAGCGTGTTTCTCTTCTGAAACTGTTCTGGCTTCTGTTAGTCAGAGGAGCCGTGTGAAGTACAGGGGCATTTATGTTGAGTCAAGCACTATAAACGCACATACTTTTATGCTTTATCTACACATTTTTTAACTGTTTAGTCGGAACTACACAAAAAAGCAAGCCCTGCAGGCACATGCATTAATATGCTTTTAGATGGCATCTGTTCATGCACATGAAGCTTTATGTTAGCTATGAAAACATCTTCATTGATGTTTTTTTTCTTTTGGTTTAGATTGTTGCCTTTTTCCAGGACAAAAATGATATATATTTTTTGGAGATAAATTGTAAAAATTGTAGAAATTTATTTTCATTATGCTGCATGTGAAGCTGCTGGTAATGTTTTTTTTTTTTGGTGCTTGTAGTGAGCAATTTTAAGAGACTTAACTTGTCACATTTTGCTACAGGCAGGTTTTAGGAAAATGTCATCTGATGCGCAGAGACAGATGGTTTGATGAGAGTGCTCCTTATAAGAAACCAGGGCATCGTGTTCAAGTGAGAAAAAGGCTTGGAATAGATTACAGTATGCTGCTTTTACTCACTCACTCACTCACTCACTCACTCACTCATCGTCTATCGCTTTATCCTGTATTCAGGGTCGTGGAGACCTGGAGCCTATCCCAGGAGGCTTAGGGCACGAGGCGGGTACACCCTGGACAGGGTGCCAATCCATCACAGGCTGCTTTTACTGTATTTGGTTATTTGCTCATTAATATGGTTATCTTAGCAGATTGTACAGTATATGAAGAATGGGAACTTCCACAGAAAGACATCTAAATGCATTAATGCATTTCATTAATATTGTTTAAGTGACATTACTATTGTGTGCTTTAGGATTTAGTGCATTTAGATACCTGTTCAAATCCTGTTTAAAGAAGTCTAATCAAAATGAATATAAACACAGCTTCCAGTATTTGGACCAATGCGCTTATTGGAACCTTTTGCATTCTTAAACTAGAGAGCGGATTGCCGCTGCGAGCGGAGGGCATAATAAATCTTAATTCTGTGTGAAACTGCACCCTAAAGCCCAAGTCATGTGACTCTGTGGGCTCTATGAATAGCTGTACCGAGAATACCTGCTTCAGTCAGGTGCCGATTACATCACTACTTCCTGAAAATGTGTTTGTTCTGTTTTTTTCTTCTTCTTTTTCTTCCCTTCAATCCTTCAATGACGCCGAGCCCTACCAAGAGGTTTCAAGATGAACCGATTTTAATCTCAGAATCATCGAGGAGGGAGATATTGGTTTATAGTGCGATAGTGGGTTATAGCGCTTAAGTAGGTCTAAGAGGATTGGATTTTTAAAAAATCAGAGCTGTTCAGAGCTTGTACAATTTTAGTGGTTCTGATTTTATTGCCATCCTTTTTTTATGATTGTGTTACCAAAAGAGGTAACTGTTATCTACTGTCAAAGTTGTTATACAGTATGTTAAATGTTAGTGTACTATAAGGCAGGACTGTAACCAATTCTTTTTTTTTCTTTAAATAATATATTTATATTCTTTATAATAATATATTATTTCTGAAATATAGCCTCCTAAGTGCAGTAACAAAGAAACAAGTTTGATGCTGTTTATTTCTTGAATATTTCTCATAATTCTGTGCTGCACTTCAAGGGATTCATTTCCATCCTTATTAGTTCCAGCTTATTATTAATCTTTACCTTTAACCATATGGCTGAGGGGTGTTCAAGTCAAACTGGGACAGTTTCTAGTCGTTCACATGAACATGGCTAATCCTTGAAAATCAATGGATAAGTTGTTGCAAACTTGCGGAGGAGACACATCTGCCTATCGGAACTATACACACAACATCAACACCACTTCACACATTACAGGAACTCAGTTGGAGGTTATTTCCACATCCCTCTACATTCCTGACCTCTATCAAAGCCATTTCCACGTGTTTGGGGCATTACCGGAGCTCCTGGGAGGTCAGTGTTTCACACTTGAAGCGGGCAGTCTGACCATGGTACATGGTTACTGACAAAAACCTTCTACCTTTATGGAATCGTAGCACTAGTGAAACACTGGGATCATTGCATTAGTATAGCAGGGGATCATAAAACTGCTGTTATCAAAAATTGCTCAGCACATTCTGATCAAGCAGGATTGACCATTCAAGAGCGCTATAGTACAGTATAATGCATTTTAAACACTGCTCGTAAGTTCAGCAGTCAGATTTATCTTCTCACCAACACTGACTAGCCGTTCCATTAGTCTTAGTGGGAAGTGCAAAGCTGAAGGAAAGCATGATCGTTTTTATAATTCCCTCTCAATTATTCAGCAACCACAGTTCAAACACTTTAATTGTGTGTCATGGTGGTTAGTGGGAGCAGAAGGCCCTTGACTCGTAGCCATTTCTCTTCTGTGCCAAGTTCGAGCGGCCTGGTCTTATTACTCTGCCTGGGTGCTGGACTGAAATCAGGACATCAGTGGGCTTTTTGTTTGAACAAAACATCTGCCATACTCTTCATGTGTGTTTCATGTGTGTTATATATACTGTATGTATGTATATATATTTATTTATTATATACGCCTTCTTATTCACTGTTTGTTCTACATTCTAGAACAATACTGGAGATTTCAAAACTCTGAAATAATACACATAAGATTGGGTAATTAAGTAACACCAATGCAGCACAGTGGCTTAGTGTTTAGCACTGTCGCCTTACACCTCCAATTTCCCGGTTCGATTCCCGCCTCGGGTCTGTGTGCATGAAGTTTCCACTCCCCGTGCTTGGTGGGTTTCCTCCTGGTACTTAGGTTTCAGTCCAAAAACATGCAGGTTAGGATAAATGACATTCCTAAATTTCCCGTAGTGTGTGAATGAGTGTGTATGTATGTGTGCCTGCCCTGTGATGGATCAGCCTCAGAAATCACCCATCAACAGCACCTAAGGCTTTACAACATATAAATAGCAGACGCACCTCAATACCAACTGTTCAAAAGAGATTATTGCATATTTTGGATGCCTTCCGAATTGGTTTTAACAATGTAGATAGAAATGTAAAAAATCAGGAAATTCCATTGAATTACATGGTGCGTCTAAACTTTTGACTGGTCTATGTGTGTAGCTGTTTGTGCGTGTGGGTGTGTGTTCTTATTTCACCATCAGCCTGGCAGTACAGCTGCAAGCACACAAAAACATTGCACTATGGGCATCTCCAGGGAAGCCATCACTTTGTGTGTATGTGTGTGTGTGTGTGTGTGTGTGTGGTTCCCAGTAGCGGTACGTTTAATGAAGACTGGACCTTGATGACATACTGTCTAGAAAATGTGGGGGGTGACTGCTGAGCTGGAAAGGAGGCTGGGGTTGAGGCGTCCTATTGGACGATCTGTTTGTGATGTCACCTTTTGTTGTCCCACTGCAGGGGTGACGTGTTTTTGTACGAGTGCTGGTGTGAGAACTACTGTGTGTTTTTGGATGGGTTTTCACTTTCACACATTAGCCACTGGTTTTTTCCCTCTCAGGCTCTTTTATTTTTACCTGCTTTAAAATGCCACATGATCTCATCTCAGGATCACACAAAGGCTCCCAGACGCTGTGATTTAATGTCCTATTTGGAAGCTCGCTGGCTGAGGATGGAAAAACAAGACTGCCATCTATTGGCAAAGATCTTTAGTAAACAGTCGAAGTTAATCCAAAAGACAAATTTGGTTTGAGTTTAGACTATTTGGAGTCAGGAATGGCAGTGGCAAGAATATTGTGTCTATAAAACTTCATTTTTTGGTTTTAGTTTTTAACTTGTTTTCCACTTATAGTTGTTCTCAAGATATTTGTTTTAAAAAATGGGTAAAAAAAAAAAAACATGGATAATTGTGGATATTAAACCATGTCTTTTAAGCATATATCAGGTTATGAAGGTGTTTGTTAACATGTGCTTTTTCTCAGTACTTCTGTTTTAAAAAAAAATAAATTGAGGGAGTAGTGAGCTGATCGTGATTCAAGATTGAAGGGTGAAGTGGTACCTTGGGACTTTTAGCCACAGAACCTGCATGCTAAATTAGCTATCTGACTTATTTAATGTTAGTGATGAAATAAACAGAAATAATCCAGCAATATGTCGGCCCGGTTTATTTGGAAACTATTAGTTATTTCTATGTCCACTATAGTTAGTCATATGATACATTCATAATGCATCCTTATGTCATTGAAATGCAAGAGTTTTTTTTTTTTACATCACCTCCTAATCCTTACCTTTTTTTATATACATCATACTGTATGCTTGTGACAGTTTGCTGCATTGAAGTGACTGTGTGTATTGTGTGTTCAGAATCGACAGCTCCTAAAAGACAGCTTCATGGTGGAGTTGGTGGAAGGAGCGAGGAAGCTACGACACGTTTTCCTCTTCACCGACCTGCTGCTCTGTGCCAAGCTCAAGAAACAGATCGGCGGGTGAGCGAGAATACCTGCTGATGATGGCATCAAATGATAAACAAATGATAAAAAAAAAAAACCTTCAGATGTAAAAAATAATCAGAATTTCAAAAAATGTCAAAATATCAGAATTTCTAACTTGTTACTGTTTTGCATGGTTTCTTCATGTGAGGATGAAACTGACACGCTGTCATTCTTTTTCTAAATGCACTTTATTTTTAATATTTATACTGCCTGGCCAAAAAGAGTCACCATTTTAGAAGGGACAAATTATTGCCCTGCATCAAATACAGAAAAAAGTAGAGATTTGAAATTACTGGAATTGGATTAAAAACTGACCAACATATAAAAATCTGTAAGGATAGTGCAGAACCTTCAACTTCGTGGAAGAAATGTGATCAGGAAAAAATGTATATAGATCATTTAAAAGCTTGATAAAGATGCATGGAATTACAGCTGTGTTTAATAGTGAAAGTAAGAACATATCCATATGCACAACATGACGAGTACACAGAGGATTGGAATTAAACAGCTGTGTGGCCACTACTCACTCAACTTTGCATGGCTTGAAAAGGTAAACTCTCTGGACCTTTCTTTTCCAGAATGTCAGTGCCTTCGTTCTTTTAACAATAATGAAAGAAAAAAAAATAACCTGGGAATTTTGTAATCTGTTGCTGTTGTCTTTCTGCCCTCATTCAAAATTAAGGAACCTTAAAAAAAAAAGTCCAACATTGAGCATTGCCTAAAATGCAAGTGTGCCCTCTTGTAGTGTCGAAGTTAATATATAAGTGAGCTAAGGAGAATTATTGTGCTACTGTAAACAAACATTATTGGTTGATGAAATTTTTAATGGTTAAGTTGAGGGCAATTATTTGATTCAGTAAAATCCTTACATATTACAGATGTGGCTTGCATTTATAGCTGGTATAGGAAATAGTTAGAAAGATACCAAAATAGATGAGGACAGTGAACTAGTTAGACGTGAACATTAACACAATAATCCAGTGCGCACAAACAGAAAGTCCTTTAGTTTATTTCTAAGCCTGAGATAAAAATCCATTCTCATTACCCATCTGTTGTGTTTAAAGTCACATTAGAGTGTAAACCGAGCTCACTACTCTGGTTTCTATCTTATTAGATTCCATTGTATTTTGTATTGTATTGATATATTAGATTATTTATTCTCATCCTTTACTGTCTCTGTTTGTCTTTTCGTCCTCAGGAAGAGTCAACAGTATGACTGTAAATGGTACATTCCACTGTCAGACCTGACCTTCCAGGCAGCAGAGGAGACTGAGCCAGTCCCAATCCCACAGGTCCCGGATGAAGAGCTGGATGCCATCAAGATTAAAATCTCTTCCCTCAGGAGTGAGATTCAGAGAGAGAAGGTACCGTGAGCGGGATGATTTCATGCTCGGAGATCATCATCCTGATAAGAAATAGATAATCCGTGTTATCGCACAATCTTGTGTTTAGGAATATTTTGTTTCACATTTTTTCCCCATCAGACAGTAGCATACAGCTCGGTTCAGTGAATTACATCTTAATAATAACTAGCTATAATCTTGTTTTTCCTCTTTTAGAGAGCCAACAAGGGGTCAAAGGTCATCGAGAGGCTGAAAAAGAAACTGTCAGAACAGGAATCCCTGCTGCTTCTGACATCTCCCAACATGCCTCTGCGTGTGTATAACAGAAACGGCAAGGTGCGACACTTCATCACTGTCACAAGAACACCTTACACTCCTTTTTCATTTTTATAGCCGTAGAAGATCCACTGTAGATACGTTTATCTCTCACTATAGGTGGTGATGATACTATAAACATATTTCATCTTTCTGACAGATTAGGCAGATTGAACATCCCATTACATTAACAGAGCTAGTGGATATACCTTAGTTTTTTTTCCTGTCTCGTGTCATCCTGAAACAGGCAGTCTAATTAAAATTCCCTTTGTTTCAGAGCTACATGTTCCTGATGTCCTCTGACTACGAGCGTGCCGACTGGAAGGATATGATTCGGGAGCAGCAAAAGAAATGTAGGCCTCCATGTCGGCCAGACACTCAGCACATCAACAACACTATTAATATCATTTCATTTGCCAGTTGTTTTTGACACGGTCACTGCATTGTTCATCAGGCTTTAAGAGTGTGACCCTGACCTCCATGGAGCTCCAGATGCTCACTAACTCCTGTGTGAAACTGCAAACCGTCCACCACATCCCTCTGTCTGCCAATAAGGAGGGTAAGAAGATGCCGTTATTTGGCTGTTGTATTTTGTAAGATAAAAATGATGCTAGTGTTTTAGGCTACAATTGACTTTGGATCTTATATTTCTACCAGAGGTTTATTATTTTGAGAATATTTATCAGAATTTTGCTAAGAATATTTAAGGAGTGAAACAATAAGGTGCATTCTGATATACTGTAGGAACTAAGAAGTGAAGAAGGCTAGGTTAGTTGTTAGCTGCTAAATGCTAATGGCTAACCTAGCCCTTCTTAAGCCTAGCGTTATTTAGTGTAACTTGTCTCTACTTGTCGTAGACAACAACAGAGCCGGACAGAGCTGAGCGGAGTTGAGCAAAGATTGGTTGAGTTGAAATTTGAGTTGGATTAGGGTCTCTTGGTATATGAGGTCACAAGAGGGGGGAAATCTGATTCTTCCATTTTTGTAAAGCCCCAGACAGTACAAAAAAAATTTTTGTGTGAATTTTAAGTAATATCTCCTCTTTAAGAGTGCTATGACCAAAGGATTGGTGTAAGTCATGCTCTTCTGACTTCTGTCTTTCTACAGAAGATGAATCACCTGGACTTTATGGCTTTCTGAATGTAATCATCCACTCTGCCTCAGGACTAAAGCAGAGCTTGAGTAAGTTATCCTGTTAGTTAAGGGTGGGAAATGTTTTAAAAGTCTGTTTACCCCCCCCCCCCCCCCCCATCACTATTGTCAGTCTGAAATCCTGATGCTTATCTCGGTCATCTCTCACTGTTATTACAGCCTCTCTGCGTCTCTTGTACATGTGTGCTAATTCATCTAGTTTTACTGTTTTAACTTTAGACCAGTTGATACTGTGGCTGGGGTTGTAGTTTACTCTGAAACTGGTTCATACTGGCTTCCCTGTCTTGTCAGCGTGGTGTTATATAGTGTAATCTCTTTTTAGATCTGTATTGTACGATGGAGGTGGACTCTTTTGGCTTATTTGTGAACAAAGCCAAGACGCGCGTATACAGATACACGACAGAGCCCAAATGGAACGAGGTAGGAACAAGTTCTTCACTTGTACTGCACTGTACAACTCGTGTCTTGTGAGTAAAAAGGAATGTAACACTTGGGTGTGTGCTGTTTTAGGAAAAGAATAGACAGCAGGCCAATATGATGAGGCCTGACATGATCCGAAGTTTCCTCTTGTACCGCAGTCATGTGCCAAATATAGATTCTCATCCTACTTTTATCCATTTATAGTTTCATTTAATGTTACTTGTCTGTTGAAGTACATAAGACAAAAAAATGCATCACAAAACCATTATTGTCTATCCTGAAGACTTTTCCCTTCTACAAAATGTAGTGTTCCAATGCACTGACACTGGAGACTCCTTCCAAGAAAGATCTCCTTAATAAACACTTTATCATCACCTTCTGAACAGTGAGATGAAACAGTTGCCTTATTCAGCAAACATTTCTAGCAGACCGCACTGTTTGAAATACCATGGTTTAAACTGTGCTGTTTTTATTTTGGAAAGTTGCACTATGGGTAATGTGTAAAATCTTTTGTGTTTTTTTTTTTTTCCTCCCTTCAGGAGTTTGAGATCGAACTGGAAGGCTCTCAGATGCTGAGGCTGCTCTGCTACGACAAGAGCTACAATAAAACCAAGATGAGCAAAGAGGACGGAGAAAGCACAGACCGAATTATCGGGAAAGGACAAATAGTGGTATGATGATTTAGACCATCATGTCTATGTGATCTCATCAGTGACATTTTATTACTCATCAGCCTCATCAGGCTTTTTCTAAGGAATCAGTTGTGTGTTTTTTTTTTTAATGAATTATACTATATATACTATATATTTTAAATTAAGCCAATTATTAATTCCTTTAGCTGGAAGAAGCAAATCAACCTGCACAAACTGTATGTAAATGAAAAAAAAAACACACAGGGATAGAAATGGTGGTTCTTTTTTTTTCAATAATGTGAAAATTAGTTTATTACAGATCATAAACCAATTTGTGAGATTATCCATGCATCTGTGAGCTTAATGTGTCATGCACCTAAATAGAACAGTATTCATGGCGTTCAGATCAAGCCGGGACATGAAATATGAATCAACATAAAACCAATTGATATTTACAGAAGACTTCTAGCACAGTAAGGTGAAGAGACTCTAATAAGCAAGAAAACATTTGAATGGTTCAAACATTTTAAAGAAGGCTGTAAATCTGTGAATCACGATCCTGGCCGAGGTGGCTCGGAGCCCACTGTAGTCGTTCCCATGAACACTCAATGAGTGGAATGCCTGATCCTTCAAAAAAAATGCATTAATAACGTGTTGCCAACTTGCATTTGTCTGTGGGAACTTTACACACAGACATTCACGAATACCACTCGCAAATTTCAGGGACTCGGCTGGGAATTATTTCCACATCCCCTGTACAGTCCTGACCTCGTTCCAAGCCATTTCCACATGTTCGGGCCATTAAAGGAGTTCCTGAAAGGCCAGTGTTTATGATGTGAAGCAAGTAGTCCGGTCATGGCTCTGGCGTACTTAGATTGTGTTCTGCGTTCCCTTATTCTGCATAATTAAAAGTCCCAGTTTGACTTGAATGCCCCACGTATTACACACAGATTGGAGTAACCTGTGAAAGAAAATCATTTGAAGTTTTACTTAACCTAATTTGCCTATTTGTCTGTTTTGTCAGCTGGATCCTCAGATGCTTCAGGGTAAAGACTGGCAGAGAACAGTCATTCCTATGAACGGGGTGAGCATGATGTTCTACACGCTTAAAAAATAATTGCCCATGATTGCAAAATAAATATCTGACAAACAGATTAGAGTCTCCTTAAAAGACAGACATGATTTTATAAGCTCGCCATGACCGTTTATTTTCAACTTGGATAGTGGGCTCATGTTACAGTAGCACTGAACCCTGCATCATAACCATTATATAACAATTGTGTGATGAATACTATATATATAACTATTTATACTGATGGGAGGTGTATGACTGCTGATGTAGATTGAGGTGAAGCTGTCTATGAAGTTCACCAGCAGAGAGTTCAGCCTGAAGCGAACGTCCTCGTGTAAACAAACAGGAGTGTTTGGAGTGAAGATATCCACGGTAACCAAGTGAGTAACCGTCAGTATTTGTCTGTCAACGTCTAGTTTGACATTGCACTCAACCCAAGCGCTTTGTTTGCTTAAGGCAAACTACGGGACCTACTGCAGAACCAGACACAATTTGGGAGTGAAAAGAGTGAAATGACTTACCGAGATCCGTTTTCTGAAAGCATCTCATGATGTTTGTCAGAGAATGGATTATAACAATTTATGGGGGGGAAAAAACTATAAAAGGAAAAGGAAATAAAGTAGTAGTGATTAACATGAGAGATGGCACGACTAAGATTGTAAAAAGGTACTGAGAGCGAGGGAGGATTGATCTCTTGCGGCGGAACTTGCTAAATATTATTAAATATTCATGTTTTGAATCACATACATGGTGTTACGGATTTAAATTCAATTCAGGTTTATTTATCTAGCACTTTTAGCAATGCAAATCAGCATAGCATCAATAACGATTCTGGATATAAATGTAAAAATGTATAGACATATTCAAGTATCAAAGATTCAAAGAACTTTATTAATCCCAGAGGGAAATTGCTTTGTCTTGGTTATACAGTTGTTTTGATTAATTTACCGGCAAGAAAGGAAAAAATAAAATGAAAGAAATAACATTTTAAAGAAAAATAACCATAAATAGAAGTAAAACTAGAATTAAATATAGCACACAGTAAGTTACATATTGCACTTGAAATGTAGTGGAAATGATAAGAAATATTGCACAAATGCACTGGTAATCAGATATTGCACTTGGAACCTATCTTGAGTTGTGGGAACAGTAGTGTCATAAAGTATTATTGAACAGGAACTACTGACAGTCCCTATCTCGTAGTGAAAACGTTACAGAGATGGGTTATATAATTTTATGGCCATTAGGAGAAAAGATCTCCTGTGGCGCTCTGTAGAACACCTGGTCATAATCAGCCTCTGGCTGAAATTGCTCCACTGGTTGGAGAAAACTCTGTATAGCGGGTGAGAAGGATTCTTCAAGATTGTGTGTATTTTGGACAGAATCCTCCTCCTTGCCACAACATCAACAGATCATCAACAGATCCAAGCCCAGGACAGATCCGACCCTTTTAGTGACCTTGTCCAGTCTGTTTCTGTCTGCCGTTTTCATGTTGCAACCTCAACAGACCACAGCATAGAAAACGACACTCGCCACAACAGATTCATAAAACATCCGAAGAATGGTATTAAAGATGATGAAAGACCTGAGCCTTCTCAGAACATATAAAGGTTTAACTTTATTAAATGCTTAAATCAGTTTATCACCTTTAGCAGTGGTTAAACAGTATTCCTCGGACCATCCAGGTTCAAAGCTTTGAAATACTGATATAGTATTGAAAAAGAACGCTTAAATAATTCTGAATGGCACTGAATTGTGTATGATCTGTTCAGACGGGAGCGTTCGAAGGTTCCGTACATTGTCCGACAGTGTCTAGAGGAGATTGAGAGAAGAGGAATGGAGGAAATCGGCATCTACCGCGTCTCAGGAGTCTCTACTGACATCCAGGCTCTCAAAACTGCCTTTGACACTAGTGAGTATAAACAAAATGTAAGATGACAGAAGCTCTGTTGTGAAAGGAGCGTCTAAATGCATATACTTGATATGATTATTATTATTATTATTATCTTAGCTGCAGTAAAACTTGAATTTTCCTTGCCTGATCCTTGAAAATTGACAGATAGCTTCCATCTGTTTGTAGAAACTGTGCACACAATCATTCATCAGCACCACTTGCACATTGCAGGAACTCGGCCGGGAGTTATTGCCACATCCTCGTACAGTCCGAACCATTTCCACATGTTTGGGCCATTATAGGAGTTCCTGGGAGGCCAGCATTTCAGATGTGAAGCAGCCACTCTGATAATGTTTCCAATGTACTGAGACAACTTTTGGCCTTTAGGGGATCCAAGCACTAGTGAAAAACTGGGATAAGTGCATTAATGTAGCAGGGGATTATAGAGAGAAATAAAGGGAGTTTTTATTTTAATACCCGTTTTCTGTTACTCTGCACAATTAAAAATCCCAGTTTGACTTGAATGCCGTCCACTCTCCCCATATCTGGTGCAAAAGATTATAAGGCAAAAAAAAGATTTTTGCTGGACTTGACATTTAAACAATCAACAATACAAGTTGCAGAGCATTTCAGTATTTATTCAATATGTTAAGTAGTTTTTAATACTTCAAAACCTGTAAGAAATTGGGGCCAATCGAAAATGCCAGGTATCTAATTGACAGTCTACCTATGATTCACAGCTCTGTTGACCAAATAATATGGCAGATATTGAAACATATTCAAATAAAACAGTCTTGTCCACTTTTTGTCTTTTACTTTACAGTTCATTATCTTTATTGTGTAAATCTCTCTCTCTCTCCGACTCACTCTCTTTGTGTCTCTCTCCGTCTCCGTCTCAGATCACAAGGACGTCTCAGTGATGATGAGTGAGATGGACGTCAACGCCATCGCTGGAACTCTGAAGCTTTATTTCCGGGAGCTTCCCGAGCCGCTCTTCACCGATGAACTGTATCCGAGCTTCGCCGGAGGCATCGGTCAGTTGTAGTGTTTTTACGTTTCAAATCATCTTTTCTGAATTACATATTAGATCCATTACATTAGCATTGATGGTGATGCTAATGATTTTGCTGAAATTGTACAAAGAGGTAGAAGTGTGCTGATTAGAGTGTGTGTGTTTTTCTGTAGCTCTCTCAGACAGCGTGGCTAAAGAGAGTTGCATGCTCAACCTGCTGCTGTCTCTTCCTGAACCTAACCTGGTCACCTTCCTCTTTCTACTGGATCACTTGAAGAGGTAGGAATGCTCTGAACAACAGCTGATCATTTTGCACACTTGCAAAGTCGCCCTACTTTAAAATAAAGTGGCCACAAAGATTGTATTAATAGGAGCAACATTATACTGTATGTCACGCAACCCTGCTATGCATGTTGACTTTAACGTCACAGCCATGACCAAAGGTGTTGCTTTTTCTTTTAATGTTTTTTTTTTTTTAGGAAATTCATTTTACACTGGCAATAGGTTTGATTGCGAGCATGCATTTATCTGTGTCTCTGTGTGTCAGGATTGCTGAAAAGGAGAGTGTGAATAAGATGTCTCTGCACAACCTGGCCACAGTGTTCGGACCAACTCTGCTCCGACCGGCGGAAAAAGACAGCAAGATTCCCACAAACCCCACCCAGCCAATCAGCATGGGAGACAGCTGGTCCCTCGAGGTCATGTCACAGGTATTGGGCAAAATTGTATTAGTGTTTTTTTAGTTTGAATATTTCGGTAGTGCACTGTTAACATTTTATCCTCGCCTGAGCGATTTATTCATAAGACATACAGGATGCTGTCGTGTCGCGTCACATGACACATCTCTGTTTCTGTTCCAGGTACAAGTCCTGCTGTACTTCCTCCAGCTGGAGACGATTCCCACCCCAGACAGCAAGAGACAGAGCATCCTGTTTTCCACGGAGGTCTAGAATAAACCATGCATCAGTAAGCGGACTGATGAGAGAAAGAGAGAGACCTCTGCTGGACACTACCAGAAATAACTGGACGCTCCAATGAGGGCTACGCATAGCCACTGCTGGGCACCGGCGACTCACGTGGATAATAATACTTACTCTTTCCGGAGAATCCTGCCACGGCTTAGCGATTTCTGATCGGTGGTATTCTGCTACTTTTGCTGTCCTGTCAGGAACTGTGTGGACTCTGGGCCAGCACTGTATTTTTGTGTCCTGTATCCTTGCACACGTTTTGATCAGCCAGTGGCTTCAAGCCTCCTCCTCCTCCTCCTCCACCTCCTCTTCCTTTTTCACTTCTGTTCCCTGAGTACTAGAGCCTGAACTGTGTTTCTGCTGCTGCTGCTGCCGTCAAATAGTGCTCACGCGTCATTCCTGAATCTGTGCTCATTTCCAGTGTTTCAGTGTCGCTGCTAGTTAAGATCGACGATGCCTGCTTAAACCTAGGTTTTTTTTTGTCATTGTGCTCAAGTTAGGTTATTAAACTTATTAGATACGAGTCGACCAAAAATCGAGAACTTTCACGCCGAGGCATCATGGAAAGCAATACAGGGATGATAGACATGAGCGTCTTTAATCCATTTTGTGATCTTGTCTGTGACTCCTTAAAGAACGTAACACTGAACATTCATCGGTTTTAATCGTGTTTCAGTATGAAGTGCGGTTTTTGTTCCATTAATAATGTTTTTGTCTCTTATGCCTTTTGGGAGCAATAGTTTAAACATAATTCAAGGTGTTACATTCTGTAGACAGTTCAACACACTATTATTATTATTATTATTATTTTGTAATTGTATTTAGGGAATATTGTGGAAATATGTACGTACATGATTTAAAAACTATTTCTGTTTTTTTTTCCCTAGGATTTTCTTTAGTGTAATGATTTTTTTTAGACAGGCTGCTCTGTCTTTTCCTTAAAAAAACTCTTGTAAGGAATTGTCTAAAAGTATCTAAGACTAATATATAAAACTGGAGCGACCTTTAACCGACTTTACCTAGTTCACATTCCATTCAATGCCACAGATAGTCACTGTGTCCTGACAGGCACCCTTTTTTGTGCGCTATTTTTAGTCTTTTTTTGTAGTCTGAAAGCATTGTGGGAATGATCTAGTGTGCTCTTGGGATCCTGCAATGTAACGCAAAAAAAAGGTGTCCAAATGATGTACAGAATACCCATAATGCACTTTGCAGTTTGTAGGGAATAGGGAATAGGGAATCGGATGCTATTTTAAAAACATGGGCGGTAAGTTTGTTTAGTATAACACGAAAGGATGCAGGTGCTTGATTTTGTCCTCGTCCATTGTGTCCCTGCGAATATCCACTTTCTGAAGACATCACATTGTCTGTGTCCATCCTGAGACCCCTATGAGTTTGTGTCTTCTTTTGTCTTTCATTACAGCAGTGCCTCACCATCTTTGCGTAATGAAGCTACATTTTGTCTCTATATGCACATGTAGTCACATGGGGAGGCATACGCGGTTGCGTTGTCTTCTATTTTGTTATTACTCGTCCTCTACGTAACATGTCAGTCATCTCTGGGCACTATGTTCTGCAGCAGCCATGTTGTGTTGTGCGAACAAGCACCTCCGTTCATTCATATTCATATCAGTCTCTCAACTGTTATAAAGCACGCAGGTAAGAAAATAAATCCAGTCTCGAATTCCTTTTTTTTTTTTTTTTTTAAATAAAATTTACATTTGCATACTCTTATTTAACATGCAGGCATGTTTATTTTGTTTTTTACAGTTTCGAAATTCATCAGTGTTTTCCTTTGAACTGAACTCTTGCTTCTGGGTGTTTGATTATTTTTTTTGTTACAGGATTTTTGTGTTTGGATTCAATTTTACTGTAAAATACAGTATTTCCTTTTCTTTTTCTTTTCTTTTTTTTTTTGTTTTTTTACCATTGATTAAAATCATGTGTTCATTCCCATCTGAATGTAACACTCATGCCAGCTGATCTTTTCCTGCTTTAACCTGCTGCCTACCAGATTAATGTCTACATTCAGATGTTATTTTTAAAAAAATGTACAATTGTGCATTTTGAATGTGTAACCTCTATTTGTAGATCATAGACACAAAATTAACACAACATTGTAATCTTTTATGGATCAGAAAGCAGGATATTACTCGAAACCTTCAGATTTGTGATTCTTTCCTAATTTATTGTGCTGTTTGTTGTTAAATGTTTAAGAAATTTAAAATATAGAGATAGACTTGAACTGAGGGGAAGTATAATAAATAACTTATTTAAGAAAGGATTTGTTATCTGCAATTTTCTTTTCCAATATTTGGGATTTACCTTTTGCTATTTGGACTTTAAACTTTCACTTCTCAAAGAGCAAAGCATACCTTTTTTTGCCCTGATCTGGGGAAAAAACTAATAGAGCTGACTAAATTTTCATGACAGAAAGGTTTGCTCTTCGGCACAATTATCACCCTGATTCAACATCACTTAAAAAAAAAAAAAAATGGAACAATACCAGCACATTAAATAAAGTCCAGAGCGGCAACACCTCTCGTAAAACTTTTATTTTCAGCATTGTAATGGCACAATTGCTTATTGTGTATTACATAAAAAACTACTCTTTGTAATTCTTTTGAGAGACGTTATTTCATGGGCATGATTATAAAACAGCAGAACATGACCCTAGCAGAACAATTATGGATTTTTTTTTCGACAGCAACTTGTACAAGAGTTGGGTTTGTTTCTGCTCTTCTCTTGTGAGCGTTATTGACGATTTTTTTTTGATGTTGCTGTTATTTTGGATAAAGACCTGTAAAGAGAGAGAGAGAAGATACTGCACTCTGGAGACTCAACTGTTTGGAAGGCGCTTGGCCTCGGTTTGTACACAAATGATAAATAAAATCTCCTTTATCTATAAAAAATTAATAGCTCTATTTAATGTCTCCTCCGAAATTCAAACGATGTTTTTTTTTTTTTTGTCTGTTTGTTTATTGTTTGTTCAATTAATCAGTTCTCTTACTCAGGCTTCGATTTGAGCGGATGGCTGACAGCTTTAATGATCATAAAAAGACGAGTTCTTTACCCAATTTATGTAAATTCATGCTCAATTTAAACAAAATTTTTTTCTTTTGTCATTAGACTTTGTGTCTTCATCTACATGCTTGGGTACGAAAGGGTCAAAAATAGATTTTAATGCCATAATAGTAATTTGATGATGTGCGAGAGAGATAGAGAGAGCGAGAGGGAGGCGTAGTCATACAAAACTACAATAGTTTTATTATTTAATAACTAATGTTTATGTAGATTTTTATTCTACTCTTATAATCCTGCCCAGTTGAAAGCCACGGAAAGGATCAAATGATAGTTCTGACAATTGCATGTTTAAGTGCATGTGTTTTGATGGCTCCAAGTTGATTTAATTAAGCTTACATTTTGTTAATAAAACTGTTCTTAAACATTTGACACATTTTGTATAGTTAGTTGTAGGTCGTTGGAAAAAATATTTGACCACACCATCCCTCTTCAATTTTTTATTTTTTTTTTTTAAACAATTTGACCACTGCTCTTATTAACCTCTAGTTAAGATTTCTTTCAGTTTCTGTTTATGTCCACTTGGGGGCAGCACAGTTTCAATCAGCTCAAATCCTTCTAAACACACCTACATAAAGGATTTTCTGCAAACAGAAACAAAGAAAATCTGTAAGCGAAATTAAGCAAAACAATGCTTTGGTTTATTGGTTATTTATATTATAAATACACATATTTCATTGATTTATTCTGTTTATTATAAAGCACCTTTGATTATTATTCTTTGATGTGAAAGGAACATTTGGAGTCTTAGTTCAACAGGTATCTAAACATCTCTCTTTCAGAAAAAAATGGCCACAATCTGTAATAATCAAGATAAATCATATCACATCATTGATTGACATTACTGAATTATGTTTTTATTTAAAGATTAATGAGATTTGATTGTTAATTTGTTTTCCATTATATTAATACTGTAACATACTCACCCTGACCCTGTTTTCAAGCCTATCATACTGTGATTACACGTTCCTGATTTCTAAGACATCTTTCAAGTCAGTTTTAGTGCATTTTGTTGTGAATCTCTCAGACCCTGGATAACTTTGTCAACACACAGCTCAGCACCACTCTCACCCTACAAGGCACCTCTGAAAGATTTCATGTTTGGAAGTGTGGAATCGAGTTGGTGGGGACCTGGGCGGCATTAAAATGGTTTTAATTACGACTAAAGAAAATTTGCAATTTTATTACTGGTTTTAAAAATTACAGACTGCAATTTTAGTGTCTGCCTGCATAATTGGTGTTATGAAGAGGGGCAAGAGCAGGGCATCTGGAGCTGCACTGTTATTGTTTGCTTTTACTTAGTGAACTGTAAACTGATGAGGTGTGAAAAGAGAAGGTGAGTTCAAGGAACAGAGGGGTATAAATAATTTCATAACACTGCAAAAAAAGATAAAAATTGTGTTTAATCTGGAAATGGCATAATTTCAAGTGTACTTTGGCGAATTTCATGAACTTTGATAAAATTCAAGTATCAGGGTATTACAATTAATATAGCTTAGGATATTTAGGTAATCAATATGGCAATGAACATAAACATAAATATAACAAAAATGTATTGTTTCATTAAATATATGGTTATCATGTAGATTAATTTTGCATTTCTTGTCATCATTAAAAAAAAAAAAATTAACACATCATACATTCTTTTTGTTTTTCTGGGGACAGTCTGTGAATCTTGGAGTCGTATTAGCCTTTTAATCTTGTTAGTTTCACTATTAACTCTTTTGCTTGCTCACAACAGATATCATAAGTAATAGCATGCCACCACAAAGGGTGGATCTCTTCTCACTCCCCAACATTCAAAACATGGCCTTCTTTTACTTGGCACTAACTCTTACACAGAGATCATTCTAACACTCTCTTGGTAGTTTAGTTTTGTTCCTATTACACTTGTACAGTGCATGTGCTACATAAACTTAATTATTTAAAAGAATATCCAGGTGTATATATTTTTATGTGTTTCACTGACACTTTAAATTTTTAAAGTTTTATTAACGATAGAGCTTTGTGGTTTCACATCGTACCCCATGTCACCATGCCATTGTTGATTATTTTCCTATTAAAGCACACCCTGTAGAGATTTATTGCTCATACATAGTGAAATTTGAAAAACTGCTTTTTACAAGTAGCTGAGTGACTAATATTGCGATAATTATGTTTTTTTAACAACTTCATCTTCCTGTGATTTTCCTCTCATGAGATCATAGAAAAGAGAGCTGTCTTGAAACCAAATTTGAAAACCTGTTTTTTTTTTTGTTTTTTTGTTTTTTTTGTAAACAGAAATTCAAAGTGGCAATATATGGCAAAAAGGTTTTAAATCTGTTCTCTTATTTTCTCTCATTTATTTAATGTTTTCCCTTTTTTTTTTTTTTTAGGACAGATGTACCATTCCCAGAGCACCAGTAATTAAAATGTAAATATCTGGTAAGTTGTAAGAATATCTGCATAAATGCATTTAAATGAATTATAGATTTTTTTTCCCCAAGAAAAGAGCAGTACCCATGTAGCATTATATCTATTAAAAATTCCTAATAAAAACTGCTAAAATGACTAAACTTCATCCTGCCCCAAAATTTTGTCCTCACACTAAAAATCTGTCACATGATTTCTCCACATTTGTCTACCAAAGCATGACATGACGTGCTTTTCTTTTCTTCTCTTCTCTTTTTTTTCTCGTGCAACTGTTCTTGTGAACACATGACAGCTGATTCCAGCATCATATAAGGAATGTATTTTTGGGCATGCCACAATTCATACATCAAATTTCTCTTGAGCTTGGACTGAGATAAGGAGCTGCGGCTTCCTACTTCATCTTATGTAACTTTAAGTTTGAGGAGAAGGAGGCCAGCCGTGTTGATGGAGGAAGCGTAAAAAACTTGGCTGTGCCAATCTGTGGTGTGAGTGCTTATGTGTGTGAGAAGAGGAGGATCTGTCCTCAGAGCTCTGTTGCTCTCTGATTACCCTCGCTCATGGTTCTATCTCTGTGCTCTGGCTACAGCTCCTCCCTGAACACAGCTACAAGTGTTCTTGCCGTTAGAGCCTGACCCGGGTCAGATAAGAACACTCCCGTCATCAGAGACTGGCCTGTTCTCTGAAGCCTGTACGCCCCAGATTTCACTTTGAGACTTTTAGGGTTTCTCTCTAGCTCTGTCTTTTGCATAATTTTTGTAAAATGGGTATAGGGTATAATTCTAATATCCTGTTCCTAGTTGTTGTTGGTGTGTTTGGTTGTTTTAACACCAAAAAAATAGCTGTTAGAGCTTTCTCTTACAGAAAGAAAGAAAGAAAGAAAGAAGAAAAGAAAAACGGAAAGTCTTCTCCTCTTGTGTAGTAGCTGTCAATCATATAATATCAGCCCAGTGCCACCCAGCTGTATGCATTTCCTGTGTCCAGTAAAAAGCTACCCCTCAGTTCAGTTAACACACTCTTTACATGTCAGGTCTTTTTTCCGACATTACTGTTTCTAGAAAAAAAAAAAAAAAAATTACGAATGCAATTTTACAAATAAATCTCCTGCAAGTAGAAGCAAGAGTCGGTTATTCCTGTGCATCTTTTTGCACATGTCTCGGTGGATTTAAATAAAGATTGCCTCTTATCTCCCTCAAGCCTCTCTGTAATCTGTGGGTTTCTAACCATGCCCTGTCTCAAAACTTTCTCTATCTGTGAATACTCTCTATCCATCTCTCCGCTCATAAAACACACTGATAGGCTTTTTGTCTGGAACTGTTAGCCGCTTCCCTTGTGCGCTGAAGCTTGGAAAGGTCTTACCAGGTGCTAGTTATCTACCATGAAGTTACAGGAAAGCAATGTGTAATGTTTAAATGATGATATTGTTCACTAAGCAATGTGAATTCAATAGCTGTAAGAACATTATCAGAACTCTGAAACTGGAGTCTCCTTACATAAATGCTAAACTGTTGTCTCTCCACAAACACATGTGCAACATGTGCAACAAGTATAACAGCAGAAGCGACAATTATGACTTACAGCAGGAACTTTTAACGAACAGCTGCTTTTAACGAAAATGAATCAACACTTCCTGACTGATGAAATTAACACTATAGTGGTGTAAAGGTGTTTAATGGATGAATATTTAGAACAGTCAAGTAGGAGTAAGGAGTATCATATCCTGTTTTTTGCATCCTTTGATATGGTTCAGTGCTCATATATGCACATAGTAATTGTGGGCAAATTTTCATAGGAAGTTTTCCTTCAGGAACAGCAGCTGTAGGATAATCTGAACTTAGGTGGAAGTTCTCAGGAAAGCCTGACTAAATTAAAAACAATATTTGCAAAAGGTTAGGACAAACTTGTTAAAATCAAATACGTAAAATAGGGTTTGTTAAACTTCAAATATATAGTACTTAAGCAAGCTGCAATGCAATTATCCTAATTCAAATGCAAGTTAAAGTTAATGCAAGCCATCACAAAAACGGTTCTGTGGCAGTTTTTCTTTCTTCTAAAGGTTTAATTTCAGTCTTGATAAGCACTCAACCCTGCTCCACCGCCTCGAACAAAATACACCCATTGAGCAGGAGCTCAGCCAGACTGGTTTGCATATGGCTCATTTGCTAAACAAATTTCTCTGTCCTCACCCCAGTTTCTCTTTATCATTACTCCATCGTCCCCTGTGTGGAACCATGTCTTTATAAAAATCTATATTCCTTGCTTAAAAACTTCAGGACAAAGCTTATATTAAACATGTGTTAGGTAGAATCGGGTTGAGGGGATTTTATGATCACATGTTAATGTTAAACAAGGATATACACCGTTTTTTTTCTTTCTTTCTTTTTTTTTAAACCTCATGTCATGATTTATGCCATATTTCCTGAGGGTTTAACAGTTTTGGCACTTTTGCCATGTCCGATGTATCAACAAATGAGACGTTTTATCTGAAAGTTGGTCCCTTTTTGTGTGACATTTTATAAAATCACAAAAATAAATTTCAACTGGTGGGAAAAAAACAGTCTAATGTTATACACGTGAACATAGGTACAATGCCTGTATTTTTTTATTAGAATATTTACAAAGCTATGGTAGGACTTGAAGGTAATGCAACCCTCATCGTGTCACTAGGCTACACATATTGTGAGATACACACACATACACATGAGGAAGTAACAGACAGACTTGCTTCTGTCCCCTTTATTTCCCCTTCACCCCCCCTCAGAACAGCAAACTGACTCGTTCCCACCCTGTCCTCACATTCTTCCACTTGACTGCCTTTGGGACATTCTGATTTGATCTATGCCTTTGCACCAGGATGCAGGTGTAACTGTCTGGTTGTAGACCCTGTTACTGGGTTAATACATAAACAGTCATTTGCATAGGCACCACAGATTTGTTTACCAACTACCAAAGAAGAGGTATTGTCAGTTTCCCCTTGCACACTGATTTTTTTCTCTCTCTCCAATCTCCCCTTTCTTCCACAGGCAACAATTTGGAGCCAGGTTTAAGGATTGAAGTTGGAGTGGAATAGCTGTTATTTGAGTGCTTATGTAACACCGGTGCATAAATTTGATATAAAGCCTTTTATATGAACAGTATAGAAGCATGTTGACAAGGAAGTGAAATACAATTTATGGATTTCTTAAATAAATTAGTACTGTATATTACTAAAAAAAAGTTCTGCATGGCTAAAATTATACTGCTCTTCTTAATGTATTAGAACTGATGAAGGCACACGTAGAGATGATTTCCTCCTTTAGTCCAGTTAGTACAGTACTGACTTTAGATGATCCTAAAAACAAAGATCTGGTTCTATTTTATCTTGTTCTGTTAATTTCAGAGCCATCTTGACTCCTAAAGAAAAAAAAATCTAATTTAATATAAGGAGAAATTACCCTGTATGAAGTTTTTGTAAAATTTGAAACAAATGTTGTTCAGGTGCCACCATCTGACAAAAAACAAGCTGAAATTTTAATCAGAATTGGATCAATATGTTGTGAATTTGGTTTGTGATTTGTGCTGTTATTGTTATTATTATTATTATTATTATTATTATTAATTCATCTATTTATTTTCTTTTAACACTATAATTTGCAATCCAAGCCATTAACATAGTAAAATATCTCGAAGCTCAACTTGGGTTTTACAACAAAAATCAGAGAATAGTTTTATTACATTTTCTGTTAAAAAAATCTTGCCAACTCAAAGCTTTGGGAATGTGATTATTAGGGAGTAGTTTCATATATATATATTCAAAAATCATATTTACATTGCAGTTGTTACAAATAACAGTCTAAACCATCACAAGGAAATTAAATGTCTGAAAAGAACGTATTGTGCTGATGTGGGATTTTCCTAACTGTCTCTTTTGTTTGAAAAAGCCTGTGCGTGTGTAGCGGTGTCATCAAGAATTTGTTTGTCAAAGCAGCTGAAGCTGGATTGATGGGAGTGATGGGAGTGTCTGCAAATCTCTCTCTTACTGTTTTCTAACAGTGGGACTAAAGCCCTTGTGCTAACACTTCTGTTTTACCCAGATCTCTCAAAGCACTAAAGCCCATGTGATTCTTATCTTCTTGTTTATGCTGTCAGTTTACGAAAATATCCAACATATGTAAATCTTTTACATGAGTCACCCTCCTGGAAGTCAAACACTCCTGGGTTGTGTGTATGTGTGTGTGTGTGTGTGTGTGTGCGTGGTGTGTATGTGTATGTGTGTATATTAGTTTACTTCAAGAGAAGTATAATGGAATTTATTTAAAAGCTATTTTTCCCCCTTTTTTCACCAGACTGTGAAGTCCATTCAGACAGTCTCCTGAAGTTTACAAACCTGCTCGACAAGTGATTTGCATGTCAGGGTTCCATCCAGAGACACATTCATATGACACTAAAGCGCACAGAGATTTCACACTGCCTCTGGCAAAAAAAAGTTCACCAACGACTGCAAAGCCAACGGGATCTGAGCATCCGGATCCTCTACAGGGCGGACACACGAAAACAAACACACTCAGCTCAACCTATCCAGACCGTTTTTTTTTTTTTTTTTTTTTTTGTCTTTCAGAGACAGAGAGAGCTTTTACATATATGACATACTGCTTTTGATTTAGCAAATCACTCCAAGGTTACACATTTACTTATGTTTTCATTTGATTGACTTGAGACTGATTTGATTTAAAAAAGATTAAAGCAAACTTTATTCACATACTTACGTCATTTTGAACATAGGCGTGAACATGACATTTTATAAATATTACCCGTTTGGATACATTTACAACTCACTTAAATATTATTTATATAAAATATCAAAGGTTGTGCTCTTATCAGAGTATATTATATTAATAAAAATTATTCAAACCACATTTAAAATGCTTACAAGGGCCCCAGGTAGGGGACCCTGTACAATAAAATACATTTTGCATTTGCATTATCTTTTCAAGTTGGGGGGCAACATTTACCAATGGCCTTACTTAAGTGTTGAAAAAAGCAACATGGCAAGCAAATAATTACTTCAGTTAATATTGATATTGGAGAGGTGGTTCATTAACATTTTGTACTTGCAGTCTGTGAAGATGTAATGAATGACTCATATTTCTGTTGTTCCCTTCAGACTGAATTTCTTGCAGTCCTGGCTTCATGCCAGTGATTGTCCACCTTCATAATGGGGTCACTTCAGGCCATGCTGGCTCTCGTGGTGTCTGCGGAGGTCCACTTTCCGCTGGAAGCCCTTGGAACAGATTTCGCAGCCGAAAGGTTTGAAGCCAGTGTGTTTGCGACTGTGTGTGATGAGGTTGGAGCTTTGGCTGAACGCCTTGCCACAAACCTGGCACTTGTGTGGTTTCTCACCTGTTCAAGTCATTGAAATACAAAAAAATTATTGATCAGTTTTTTTTGTAAGAAAACCTTTAAAAACATACATGCACAAAATGTCGCATTACTGTTCTACAGAGCTTTTCTGTCTGAAGAAATAACCAGAAAATTCTTGAAACTCCTCCAAACACGACTTGAATTAAAATCTTTGTTTAAAATCAACACCAAAAAAAGATTTGCGTGCAATCCAGATTTTCACAGGTTCACTGGAAGCAATATAGCCTGCCACGAAAGAGGAAGCTTTCACAGAGACCTGAGCAAAGCAGGATAATCAGATATGCAAACGAGGCCTACATTTGCTTAGCTTCTTTTCTTGATTTATCTGTTGAAATATTACTCTTGGAAACATGCTCCTGGGAAACAAAGTGGCTTTGAAACATCAAAGCTGTCCAGGATTGATTTCCATCTCGCTCTCTCGCTTTGCTTACCTGTGTGGATGTAGGTGTGTTTCTTCATGTCGGATTTCTGATGGAACCTCTTGCCACAGTACTGGCAGGGGTAGGGCCGAGTGTCTGAGTGGATCAGCAAATGTGTGGACAGGGTTGAGGAACGTTTGAACGTCTTCCCGCACATTTTGCACTCGAAGCTTCTTTCCTTTTTTCAAACACAAACCACATTAAAGAAATTTAAACCAGATTTCCTTGTATAATAAATAACACTCCATTTTATATAGACTCAAACATAATTTGTTGGCATGTGCTCTTGAGACCCAAACTATTATATGACTTATGCTTTGTCTTTACAATTTCAATATGTTGACACATTATGACTGGATATTTAACAAGAAAGAATTTTTATACTCCACTAGTCCTAAATGAGAGTCTTATGAGAATGTATACACTAACTAAATGTACATTAAGCCTTATTTGGTCATTTGTATAGATTCAAGTAGACAAAGTATTTATAATTTTTGCTCATTTTTTCATTATTATAAATGAAACCATCTGTGATGTCATGTGTAGCATGCACCCTACCATTTGTACACCCCTCTTTAATGGTTTGGAACCAATTATGCCCCCAACTAAACATAAAAGTATACTACTAAATTATTAAATAGCAGACAGGAATAAACTCCTTGTCCTGCTTACTAACTTAGAATCTGACCTAAAATGCATTAAAAATTAAGCAGCGTATAATTAATTAAATCAAGAATTTACGAGTAAAAAAAAACTATTTTCCTTATTAGATTGTTTCATATTTGTTTTATTATGTCAAAGATTATCAAATTTATTTCTAAATATTTTATTTACTCACTTTCATATTAAAAATACTTTATTCTATGGCCCAATATTATTTCTAGAAAGAAGCTAAATTAGCTATTAGTCAACAGAAAATAATAACTTCAATAAAGGTTGAAATGAGTAAATATGTCTAAAAATGTGGAAATGAGGGGCTTTTAGATCCACTGTGAGAGACATAACATTTTCTTTATTCAAAAACATCTTTGCTAAGATGAAATATTGACATGAAATCTGTGAAATCATATCATAATCCCATATATCCTAAACCATGTCATATCATAACAACTCATATTATAATCCCATATATCATAAAACAAATTATGCACTTGGATTTTTAAAAGGAATGTGGTATTGGTTCAGTTCACTTAACCACTCCACTTTTTATGACACCATTTGTGCAGACAGCACAACCAATAATATACTTTTTTCCAGTCCAATATTTATGCATTCTTTTAAAATCAGAAAATTAATTTGAACACAGGTGGCCATGCTTACTGTGCATTTAACTACTATTTGTTGAGTACATTCAAATTCACATAAAACAACCCTTGTGTTGTTACCTGAGAGTGAATGTTCATGTGTTGCTCTAAGCTGATGGCATGACCGAAGGTTTTTCTACAGATGCTGCAACCAAAAGGTCGTGTTCCACTGTGAGAACGTCTCACGTGGACCTCCAGACCATGAGGAGTTGAGAAGTCCTGGATGAGACCAGAGGAATGGAAATGTCTTTAATATTCAAAGAGATGGTTCTAGTATAACATCACATATAAGCATATTGATTTTGCTTCACCAGCTAAAATTAGGGTTTCAAAAGAACCTGAAAGATAATCACCTTGTCACAGGTGATGCAGTGATAGGTATCGGAGGTAGGTGAGTAGTGTGTGCTGCAATCCAGTGGTTGCTGATCTTCCTGGCTTTGCTTAAATTCAGACCCGTATAGGTTGCTTGCATGCTGTAGGATGGACGAATGGAAGCCTAGCTGCCTGAAGTCATATGGAGAAGGCAGGGTTTCCCAGGCATATGATGGCTTATAGAAGGGTGGGAATTCTGCCATCTGAGGCTCTGAGGACAAAAAAAAAAGAAGTCTGTGTTTGGTGACACCTCTGATTGTTTATCCAAGGCGGGTACCCGCATGACCTGAATGCAACATAAACACTTTTTTTAACGAGCCTATCTAAAAAAACGGACCAAAGCATGCTCTTTGATCAAAAACGAGATATGGAGATGTCAACAGTCGGCCCTCCTGCGTAGACATGCCAAGTGAGTTCTGGCACTTACCAGAAATGTAATAAGGCTGGCCAGCTGTGGCGGACTGCTCAGGGCGTAATGGGATGGGACACTCTGGTTTGTTTTCATGCTTCACATAAGAATAAGGTTCTGTGTGAACAGATTCTGTCACAGACTCCAACGGCATCTTCTCGGGTGAGTCTGGCTCCATTGGTTCTGATGGAGCAGGCACTGTGACTGAAAAAAAGAAATGCAGTGATGAAATAAAAATAAAATATTGTTTGTGACTGTGCTGTGTTTTTAGCTTTGTCGTGAGATAAAGTTTGTGACCATTTTGGACAGATTAGTATTACAACTGAACGTGTTTATTTAAAAAACTGGATTATGTATAACAGTCACTCCATGTTGTCTGGATTGAGGCTTAGACAAGTGTGTGCATCTGAGGTTTTGCTTAGAGCATCATAATTGCATATTTCTTCCTCCATCACTCCTGATGATTTAAACTGGAATGGTTCATGCAGGTAAAAGCCCAATTTAGGCTGGATCAATGAAGTAACTCTCTATCAGACATAATAATAAAGTATTGGTTTCATTCCCAATGGAACATTATGTACTTTAAATATATATTAATGTACTGTATATATACAGGAATATATATTACAAAATGATTTAATGTCATAATTAGATAGTAGTAATGCTTAGTAATGCTAATCTAGCTCTTGGTTTATGCATGACCGTCTTTAAAAGCTAATTAAAGGTGTCACCAAATACATTTGCCCAGGTACAATACTGTATATACACCACCACTTATTCAGTAACATTACAAGAAAATGTTTGAAATGATGGAGCTTCCTTGAATGCGCATTGCTTTTCATTAATTTTTATACAATTTTTGAACTATAACTGAAGCATTTTAAAGAATGGCTTGACAAATACTAACTTTGATTAATGACATCCACCAATTGCCTTGCTCTCTCTGTTATTTACGTAATACCGACTGTTCCGTTAAAAACACTTTAACTGTTTTTACTGTAAACAATTTTAGTAAATGCAAGTAAAGTATTGTTTTGTAACAGTTTTATTCGTTTTGTGGTGCGCTAAAGCTCCCCATGTGCACAGAACACCGCGGATCAGACAATCCTGATGAGAAAATGTAAGTTTAAAATGTACTAGAATAAAACTAGAATAAAGTCTTACATTCATTAAGATCATCCACATACCTGCGTCGGCATCTTTGTGGCTTAGATCCGCGTCCACGAAGCGGTGCGCATGATAAGAGGAGGATTTTTTGCTTTTCACCAAAAATGAGCGAGGCATCGTGAAGCTGTGAAAAAAATCAAGTAAATAAAAACGCATTAATATAAAATGTTTTTTTGTGTGTGTGTTTAATGCATTTTGATTTATTCTTGTTTCCTCTGTGTTTTTATTAGCCTAATTTGCGGGAACAAACTAAATCGACAGGCTCATCCAAAGATTTGCATAGACTAGACTGTAAAAGCTGCATATGGAACAAAAACAGTAAAGTTGTATTAGAAATCACGGACGTCCAGATAATTCATACGTTTTTATTATATTAGATTTATACATACTTGTTTTGAAAAATATATGAAATGTGTAGAATAATTGTGAAGAAAGAAATGACATCAAGCAAAAACTTTATTAGGCTATATTTTGTTCTACATTAGACATTGATTCTATTTGAATGAATTGAGCTATGTATTAAACCATTAATGTTGTATTTTACAGACATTCTTTACTGGAAGCGCATAAACACAATAAATTGTAGAATACTTTAACGTTGATCGAATGCTCCATTGACTGAACAGTTTAAAGAAATTTAGCCACATAATAATAAAAAATAAAATAAAATAACAAAAGTGTATAACACAAGTTATAGGTGAAAAGAAACTGTCCTTACCTTTAACTTTTCCCTTGCTTCTCTTTCTTACTTGCTTTCCTCACCAGAGGTGTCAGTGTACTCCAGTCATAAACCCTGTGCGTGTGTGCGTGCGTGCGTCTGTTTGTGTCTACGTCTCACTGATTTTCAATCCGATAATGTTTTTGCGCTGAATCTGACTGCGCTGCTTTCAGCCAGTCAGCGCGCGACTCATTTGCCTGCGCGAGACATGATGTGGCTTATCCCAAATAATTTCTAACTTTTACTATTTTTAGGCGTAAAAACAACGCCCAAAATTAAAGTTTTAATAAGGAAATGTTTATTTTCCCCCCTTTCTTTAAGAATATTAAATTCTTTGTTAGAAATAATTTAAAGAAAATAGTAGAAATTGTAGAAATATTAAAGTCTTTGTAGAAAAAAAAAAAACAATCTTATTCTGAATCTATTCAGGCTATAGCTATAAATGTAACTCATAAACATCAACAAATTAATATTACACGTTTACCGAAAAAACAACAACAACAAACACTTTATTTACATTGAACATTAATATTAAGAATTTTTGTCTTGGGTGTATTAATTAATTAATCAATCGATTGATTTGTGAATTGATTGATTACTATGCTCTATAAATTGTGTGACTCTACTTATTTGGATATCTATTATCTTACATTTATAAATGTGACAGTTCTTTGCTTAGGAATCATTTTAAAAACACTCACGTGACTGGACCACCTGAACGCACCTCTTAAACATACACACCAAACCAGAAGTGCTGGAGTGCGCCTTGTTTAACCTTGCTTTTATTTGCTTTGGCTACAGTTAGAGTGAGGTTTAATCAAGTCGGTCTTAAACCAGAAGTAATTCTCTGGTAACTATTTGATTTGTGTTTACAGAGTGCAAAAAAACGGCAGCGACAAATTAGCTTTGAAGTAAATCTGTAAACTAGTTTTTGACTTGCTGGGAACATTTCAGTGAAGATGAATAAAGATGTTCGTTCCGTACAAAAAAATCCTACACTTCCACTGCAAACACTGCACTGAATAGAAGCCTAATCCAGGGTTAGTGTTACATATTCATAAATCATATAATTTTTTAACAGACGCTGTTAACTCACACAGTTATGCTTTTAAAATTTTGAATGAATAAATAATGATACTTTTCGTTTTAAACATATTATATAATCACCACGTCCATTTTCATATATCATTATAGCTGATACACGCTGACTCAAAATAAATAACAGTAACTGTTTTAACGTTGCGTGGAATTATGTATTGAAAAATAAGCGATTTCTGGCGACACCTTGTGGAATTAATTTTGTATTGCAATGAAAATTTGTTCCTTTTTTTTTTTTTTTACTCTCCCTCTCTTTCCATCACTCTTTGTGTGTGTGCGTGAGAGAGCAAGAGAGAGAGAGAGAGAGAGAGAGAGAGAGAATATACTCTCAGCGTCCACTGTTTTAGGAACACTCACACACTCATTCTTTATACCGCTTATCCTGTACAGAGTTGCAGGAGACCTGGGCCCGTATTCACAAAGCTTCTTAAGCTTAAAAGTTGCTCCTATTGACAAAATTCTAAGAAAATTCTTAGACTTATGACATTTTTTTAGAATTTCTCCTTAAATTTAGGACAAAATCTTAGTAAAGATAAAAATGATTCACAAAACATCTTATCCCTAAAAACAGCTCCTAAG
>JAQMYL010000011.1:23876762-23893675 GCA_030014365.1 Clarias pachynema | reverse complement strand
GTCCTGGATTCACAAGATCGTCCGCTATCCTCTTCTGCTCTCGCTGCTCAAGTGTCTCAAGGTGGGCAATACGAGTGGTTTTTTTTGTTTTGTTTTGTTTTTTTGTTTGTTTGTTTGTTTTTTCCTCACCGAATACATTGTACAATATATTTCTAGTTATGTAATCAGCAGACACTCCCTATTTCGAATTTGGTGCATTTATTCAAATTGTACAGTAATAAAATAAATGCATTGATTACTTTAGATATCAAGTTAGATAAATTAAAGTTCAATATTAGTGTTTATCTCCAACCTTTATGGAATTTATCTCGTTATACCCATGTTGACTGTGGGCTTAATGGTTTATTGTTGTTTCCTCTTGGCATCAGACGGACACAGACGTTGTGGTTCTCATAACTGGAGTTCTGGTGCTGGTGACGCTGTTACCCATGATCCCTCAGGCAGGGAAGCAACATCTGTATGAGTTTTTTGATGTTTTTGGACGTCTGGCTGCCTGGAACCTAAGGAACCCAGGTGAGAGACGCAAAGACAGAAACATGGAGACTGAGAAATAAAGAGGGAGAGACAGACACAGAAATACAGAGAGAGACAGACCGACTCAGAAATACAAAGAGAGACAACAAGATGGAGAAAGACACATACATAGAGGCAGAGAAGAAGTGAGAGACCGACAGAATGAGAGAGGGAGTGACGGACAAACAGATGGACACCGGGGTGTTTGGTTTAAATTCACACCAGCTTTAGTAGCTATTAATGACATCAGCTTCTGTGAGAAGGCATAAATCCGTTATTTTTGAAAAATCGTTTATAGTTAAAATTGAAGCTGCACGTGTCAAAGGAATTTTGAAATGTCAGGCCCTGGAATATGGGAAGCATTTCAGTAAAATCAGAATGTGTGATTCTGCAGGCTTGGAAGATATATTTACACTAAACAGAAGCAGCAGTCTAAACTAAAATGTGTACAATTTGTACAAAAGGTTACAAACATGCCGAAGCGCAAACTGTCTCGTGTTTGCCGGGTCATACAGGCCACGTTTCGGAGGTGTTCCTGATCCATCTGCACGCCAGCGTCTACTCGCTCTTCCACCGGCTGTACGGCATGTACCCCTGCAACTTCATCTCCTACCTGCGCTCTCATTACAGCATGAAGGAGAACATGGACACGTTCGAGGAGGTGGTTAAGGTACGGCCTTAAATCAAAGCATTCTGATGTTTGGTACAGCTACACCTAAAGCGATCAAGGGTGCGGGACTGACTCTGTCATATGCTGCATTTTGACCTTTTCACATCTTGACCTAGTGTCTTAAAATGTGTCACATGCTTTCCATAGCCGATGCTGGAACACGTCCGCATACACCCTGAATTAGTGACTGGAACTAAGGACCATGAGCTGGACCCTACCAGGTGTGGACAATCAACAGACAATCGCTCTCTCCTTGCTTTTCTTTTGATTACTCCTTTGATTCCTTTGTGTTTCCTTGTTGTCATATCCTTCTTCATTTCCTTGCTTTATTTCTGTCATTTCATTATCGCCTTTCCTTTTCTCATTTGCTTACATTTCTTTTTTAATTTTCTTACACTCCTTTGTTTATCATCTATTTACATTTGCTTCCCTTGTCATTTTATAAATTGACATCTTATTTGGCCCTTCGTTCCTTCTTTTCCTCCTCCCATTTCTCTACTTTATTTCCTTTATGCCATGTCCTTTCTTCCTTCCTTCCTCCCTCCCATTTCTCTACTTCTTTTTCTTTTGCAATTTCCTTTCTTCTCTCTATTTCTTGACATTTTATTAATTTGCTTCTTTTGTCATTTCCTACCTTTCTTCCTTCCTTCTTTCCACCCATTTACTGTACTTACTTCGCTCCTTTCTTGTTATTTCTTTACCGGTCCTTTCCTTTCTTACTTTTTCTTTCCTTGTCCTTTTTCTATTTGTTTCCTCATTACACTTCCACTCATTCATTCTTTGCCTTAATCTGTCTACAGATGGAAGAGGTTTGAGATCCATGACATCGTGATTGAATGTGCCAAAGTGTCTCTGGACCCTCGTGAAGCGTCCTGTGAAGAGGGCTATGCCACCCTGCCTGAGCACTTCTGTGCCAACCTGCACATGCGTGCCGCTGATTGCACTGCCAGTCCCTACACTGACCTGCACAGTAGCTATGGTACACTCATATTCAATGCCTTTTTTTTTAAAATATCTCCCAATGTCTTTGTCTTTTTCTGTTATGATGGGTTATTTGGCTTGTTTCGCTTTGTTTCATTTTTGTCGAGAATAAAGCAGGTTTGTGTCATTTTTATTTATCTGTTCCTGTAGGAAGTTCATCCTCCAATCATTTTTCCACACCACGACAGTCTGTCCTTCCTCCTTTGCCCCTGTCCTCTCTCTCAGGGACACAGCTGGCTCATCGCAGTCCGCCCAGCACCCATCGGCCGGTATGAATCTTTCACACCTTGTTAAAAATGCAGCCTCTCTGGTGGCCTGTGCTGGGCTGTACAGTTCTATCTCTCTGTACACACAATGTTTTTGCAGATTCCTGCTGGACTAGCTCTGTGTAGCTCTCTGTGTAGCTCTCTGTGGCTGTAGGGGAGAAGTCAGGCTGTTGTCTCTATGTGCCTCCCACCTCTTGTTGTTTTGCTATGGATGAATTGGCTTTGTCAGTCTGTTTGTAAATCACCTCAAGCTCACCCAGCCTCTGCAGAGGAACCTGAATCATCTCGTTGTTCTTCAGCAGTCAGGCTGAGGCAGGGGGTTAACGGGGCTGAAGGAGGGGACCAGAGAGGAGAGGCGTTGAGTCATTGGGGGTTGTTGTGTTGTGCTTTAAAAACGGAAACGCTGCGACTTGACGCAGGAACTGTTGCTTTGGCAACACGGCTGATGCTGGCACTAGTTTTCTTGCCGGGATTATATTCTGCTTAACCCCTCACCCACTGTACCCAACGGAGAAAACAAACCAGCAGGGATCAGATTTGATCAGATCAGCCTGATGAGACCCTAACAAATCTGCAAGCTGTTGTTTCTAGTGTAAACTACAAAAACAGGAAGATTGATTTAAAAAAAAAAAAAATCTTTGATGCAGAAAACAGGATCTCTTTATTAGCTCGGAGTTAAAACGAATGCTTTGAATGTAATTTATTTGCCATTTATTGAAGGCCACACCTCCGTCATCTACTTAAGCCACACCTCCCTTTGAACACCTAGGACATGTCTACTTGGTGGGACTGACGGGCACAGCTGACTCAAGACTTTGAAATGAGTCAAAATACCAAGAAATAGAGAGTGAGCACCATGGCATGATGGGATATTTTGCATTATGGGATTGTGAAATATTACAACATGTACAGTGAACTTCCTGTGCCTTCAGTGTAACAATAATTCACATCACTGACCTCAACTTTAATTTGTCCTTAGGTTTTAATATGAAGAGAGACAGTCATGTAAACTGAGATACAATTGTTGTTTAACTCTGTGCAGATTAATTGCCTTCACTTGGCCTCATTATAAATAAGAAATACTTTATAATTGTAGTTTATTTTTAGTTGCATCAAGGTGACTGTGTTTTTTCCTCTGTGATCTTCAGAACTCCACATGTGAATTTAACTTTACCTTTGGCGCTAAGGACGTCCTCTGGAGTCCCTCTTCCCTCTGTGGGATGGCCACGCCACCTTCATCAAGAGGAATGTCGCCGAACCCCGAGCTATCCCAGAGTGCCTTTCACTTATCTGGTCGCTTTTATAGCACACCGGGTAGGTCTACGTGCCGCTTATATTTCACAATTGCAAATTTTTTTTTAAAGTGCTCAAGTATAAAGCAGTAAAGTTAGAAAGTTTAGAAAGAATTGAAAAACTTTCCTTTTTTATTTTTTTATTTTTTTTTATAACACTTTTAACCTTTAAGGTTAACCTTAAAGTTGCCAGTTGTAGTTTTGTGGGCCCTGTGCAGATAAGCCTGAAATAGAAAGACAAGCACTAGTGAAATGTATTGCGTGCTAATATGGTGAATCACTGGGATGTTTAATTCTATAAACAGCTTTGATCATTTTACAAGCAAGAACATCAAGTTTCTTTTTATTTCATCTTTCATTGCATTGATTTCTGTACTACTTGAAAGAAAGTGTTGTTTCTTGTTATGAGTATTTCCTCTTATGAAATCACAATGAATGGCAGAAGCATATATGAACCATCCCGTTTTACAGCTTATGTTCACCGTCTCCACATAAAACCAGCTTTACTAAACAGACTTCTGTGTTTTATAGGAGGTAGTAAAGGTACCCCGTGTTCCAGCACTCCAGCAGCATCGTCTCCTCCTCCCAGTCTGTCAGATGAGATACCTTCTGCTACCTTAACCCATAGTACACCTAGCCTGCAGTGGAAGGTAACTGGCTCTTGTCTTTCAGCATTTGTTGTGAAACGACCTCCAGTGAAATGATTCCACCTTGAAGTAATATACATATGTATTGGCTACTGTAGAAGTGTGGAGATGTTACTACAGAAAAAATAAAATGTAAGATTGAATATGGTGAGACAAACCTAATAGATCGAGCTAGCGGCCAGGCTGTAATGCTATAGGACATAAAATCTTCTGGCCAATCGGTATTTAGGAGCGAACAAATACTCGGTGTTGATGCACCAGTGATTTAGTCCAGTATTAGAATTAGAATTAGAACTTTTTTTTTTCATTATTACATATATATTTTTGATATTTTATTTTTATATTTCATTATAAGGGACTGTTTTAGAATTATTTCATCGAATATCATTTGATGCATCATTGCTTACTTTTTAGGACGGTAGACCTGTAGACCCCACCAAACCACCCTTGTTGAGACAGGAGCAAATCCGAGATCTTGAGAAATCAGCGAGTGACGTGACCAATCACAGAGGTACAAAGGCAAATACAATCATCACAAGCGGAAGCATAAACATGTGTTGGTATTAGTAGGGACACAATAGCTTTGCTGATTAAACACACTGAGTGATTGAAGTATTTGATGTGGATTAGTCAAGCGTTTAGTGTTTGTGTTTTCCGTCTGAATCAGATGGTGGGGCTAAGAACGTGTCCATGACACTGACCGAGTTATCCGTCTACATGAAGGAGCAGGAGCAGCTGCGGCTGGGCAAAGAGAGGGAGGAGGGTATGCACTGGATTCGGTCTTCTTTTCTCTGTATTTCTATTTTTTTATTATTTTTTTCCCCCCCCTCAGAAATTTTAGCTTCTTTTAATATTATGAATGAGTTCCAGCTGCAACATCCTGACTGTTAAATGTTAATCCACAGCTGCTATCACAGAGGAGCTGATGAAGCTGACCGAGGAGAAGCGCGACACATCTGGTGCACGTGGATTCGACTCGCCCTTCTTCCGCACAACAGAGACTCTCACTGGTGCCCAAGAGAAGCCCCCACCGACTTTCACACACCATCGCGACCCCCACCATGCTGTCTCCACACCAGATAAAATCGAGATGCGAACCGGGTGCAGAGGCCCAGTCAGCCGTGTGGCGTCTCAAGAGCAGCCTTGGTCCTTTCAGCCGCTCTTCACCCCGATAGAATTGCGGCACCACAGCCCGAGCGCAGAGGACGAGGCTCTGAAAAATACACCACACTCTCCCAGCCCGGGCACAGCACCACCATCATCATCATCATCATCATCACTGCCTTACGAGGCTCTCTTTAACTTGGCGCTGCCTCGCGCCGCTTCGCTGTTTATGGGCCGCAAGAGCTCAGAGGCACTGGATAGAGCGGCCGTGCAAGGCATGGTGGGAGGGACGGACGAAGGCCATGGAGTAACATCAGCTTCTCCTCTAGAGGTGCTCGATCGCCTGGTGCAGCAAGGCAGCGATGCTCATGACAGGGTGCTGAAGAGGTATGAAGTAACATAATGAGTTCTATTGTAAGACACATTTTGACTCCTTGCGTTCAGTTTTTCTCATGAAAGATGAATTCTACCTGTGAGTGAGCCTGCGTTACCCATATTAAATAAAAATATGCAGAGAAAGAGAGTCAGGAAACAGTAAATCAAGCTGGTTTCTAGAATGAGAGAGAGAGAGAGACGTTTAGGAGTCGGGCCGGTGAGAGATAGAAATATAGGTAAAAGAGAGGTTTTGTCTGTATATTGGTCAGAACTCGCTCTTTCAGTTATATCTTCACGTTTCATACATTGGAGGACCTAAAACCAAACAAAATTTCTGTCTCTGTGTCTGTCCAGCCAGATTATGTCACAGCATCACACAAAACTGTCTGGACAGAATTTAATAAAACTTTTGCAGTACTTGGGTTTCTACCTAAAGTTTAACCAGCACCATAAGTGAAATCAAAATGTTGAGTGAAAGCGATGTTGTAAACAACTATGTGGCTGATTTGCTAATGTACTTTAAAATAAGCTACTTGCGCAAGATAAACAAACACCTGCGCCAATAGATATTAATTAGAAAAGCTAAACTGAATATTTTTACTGGGATTAGTTCATATATTCACCACTGAAATAACAGCGCTGAAGTGGTATAGGTGAAAGATGAAAGAAGTACAACTTGGCGTAAACAAAGGGTTAGAAAGTCAACCTTACAAAACTTTATTTCTTTGTATTAAAAAGTTATACAGAAAGTTCTGCCGTACAGAAGGAAAGACAGACATGTACATGGACTTCAACCTGAAATAATAGCATCACTGATTACATTAAAGATCATCAGATTATTTTTAGCGTTAACCTTTTAAATATTTCTAAAACAACTTGTACTTACACCAAGTTGTCATTATGGTCAGGTTTTCTGTGAGACAACATGCATTATAGTTAACATTTATGGAAGGAGTGGAGTGTACAGTGTCGAAAGTGGTTTTCTGACGCAGGAAAGGTTTCCACAAATAGAGTGTTGTGCTTTTTTAGTAACGTGACAAGCTTTGTTTTTATCTTATTAACTTTAAGCCAGAGATAACAAGAGACTGGTGAGGGAGCAGCTAGTTATAGCTGCAGTGATGTAGTGTAACGGGAATTGGCTTGTTTGCAGAATAAAAAAATGCTAATTGTTGCCAAGCTAAATTTGAGGTTTAAGAAAACATTTTTGGGATGCGTTTATTATTAGAGAATTATTGAACAGCAATATACCCTGCTGTTTGTTTTTTCTTACATCATTTTTGCTCTAGGTCTCGAGCGCATCTGCTGCCTTATCCACACAAATGTATTAAGCAAGATTTGGGTGTAACTCCTGCTGGTTTGGGATTTAAACCTGCAGCTGCATTGGCCCTGTGCAGATAATTCAGACACCTCTGGTGTAACTCGAGCTGATTGTTTACCAAAAAAAAAAAAAAAAAGTCTGTTGTAGGCTTGTCGTGACCTGCTGGTCTCTCTTTCTGCCAGAACAACTACAGCCACTGTACTGTTCCTCCTCCACTGCAGCCGAGTCATCACCACCACCACCACCACCACCAGTGTCGGTACACAACGAACAAAGCTTCTCACATGCTCCCCCCCCATCTCCCCCCTCAGCTATTTTCCCTTTACATTCTCTCACACTGCGCTCTGCATAGCTGAGTAATTGTTTTGAACCGGAGATGGACTCGTACAAGCCATGATATGGTCAAGCTCAAGTCAGGAGGCCTTATGGGCTCGCGGCCAGATCCGAAGTGCATTTGTGTGTGCTCAATACACCGTCACACTGCTGACCTCAACTGATCACCTCATTTATATAATCTCTTTCAGATTGCCTCTGCCAAGCAAGTCAGCTGACTGGACTCATTTTGGAGGTAAACAACATAATGGTAACTTTGTGCGGATAGACTTTCTGCCCCAGTATATGATTTTCACTGCAGTCTATTGTAGCTGTAGCTTTCCCAGAAGACTGTCTGATCGGTCCAAAACGTGGTTATGCTTATATAAGGATTGCACAATGTTTATTTTATGATCCTTATCAGCAGACCCAGATAAAGTCAGACTTTTTAGTGACTCAGGTTTGGGCTTCTTAGACAGCCAGCCAAGTTTTAAGACCACAAAGCGTCTGTGATTCCGGATAACACATTTTAACTAATGCTTGGATGATAAGTTTGCAGGCTGTAGTTGGTTTTCCATATAAGGTCAGACAGAAATTCTTAACAATCTTGAATAATTTTTTTTTAAATAGAGTAAAATTGTAATGATTTGCATATAATCACTCACTCATCATCTATACCGCTTTATCCTGTGTACAGGGTCGCCTGGAGCCTATCCCACGAGACTTAGGGCACAAGGTGGGGGTACACCCTGAACAGGGTGCCAATCTATACACACACCAACACTCATTCACACACTACGGGTAATTTAGGGAACGCCAGTTAGCCTAATCTGCATGTCTTTGGACTGTGGGAGGCAAACCGGAGTACCCGGAGGAAACCCGGCAAGCACAGGGAGAGCATGCAAACTCCATGCACACAGAAAAGGGAATCAAACCCGGACCCCGGAGGTGCGAGGCAAAAGTGTTAACCACTAAGCCACTGTGCCGCCTGCTTATAATCAAATTACCATAAATACTAAAATAATCATAAATGATAAAATCTTATTGAAAAATGTTGAAATGCATTTGCCTTTTCTCCTCATCCATAAATTTTTACCTAAATGGCAAAATTGCTTAGGGTGACGTTTTATTTATTTAATTTTAATTTGGAAGAGACCGGGCGCTGACTCCGGGTTTAATGACATCCAAATGATGACTGTAGTGAGAAAAACAACGTAGGCTGTTCATATTGGAATTAAATAAAACCCTGCAGTTATGCAAGTTATATGAGTCATGTGATTGTTCAGAAAGAACCCATGGTGTGTGTATACGTGTTGCAGCAGCAGGCCTCCGCTCTGGTTCCCACAGGTTTTATTAAGTTGTACTTTTTAAATAAATTTTTTAATTCTTGCGACTTGCCTCATCTGTGTCAATACTGCATATTCTCCACTGTTTATTCCCTCTGCTCCCCTTTTCCATTTCTGTTTTTTTTTTCCCTTCTACCTACCATATTCATATTCATGTTTTTTTTTTGGTGTCCTTTCATCTCTCTCTTTCTTTAGGTTCTGCACCTCTGGATGAGCTGCAGACACTGCGCAGTCAGCTGCTGTTGCTGCATAACCAGCTGCTGTATGAGCGTTATAAGCGTGAGCAACACGCTGTGCGAAACCGCCGCCTGCTGCGCAGAATCATCAATGCCACCGCACTGGAGGAACAGAATAACGCTATGGTAAACACAGCATACGATGTGTTAGCATCTTCATACTTACACCAAGTTTTATATATGCTTGGGCTTCTCTTGCACATCTATGTACTACTGGTGATAATTAAGATACACAATTTGGTAACCAGTAAGGACATGATGTAGTTATTTCATGATTTTTGACCCCTTTGTACAGCGATCGTGAAACACCTGAAACTTCAAGTAGGCCAAAAGTCCAATTCAAAGAAGGATAAAGTGTGCAGAATGCGGTACTTTAATGGTACAGTCAGTTAGGGTAAAAATATTAAAGGTCTAGAGAGGTCTAGAGAGAGCTGATTGGCCGAGCTCTCTCAGAGGGGCGGGATGAGAGGTACTTGGTGCTCCCACATTAATCACGGCTCTACAGCCAATCAGGGGCGTCTGTGAGCTCACGCAAGCGGAAGGAGCGGATAGCGCTGTCCTCCGAGTGTGTTACGCCGCCCCCAACGGCGCATGAGAGAGCAGTTCGAAAAAAGATGCAGTCGGCTGGCGTCACATGCTTCGGAGGTCTTCAGCCATTTGGAAACGACTAAATTAGGGAGAAAATCGGGGGGAAATCCAAAAAAAATAAATAAATAAATAAATGCTCTTTTAAACATAGCTATGATTTCTAGTGTCGAGTGTTATTCCAAATTGTTACTGGAAAAGAAGCCCCGCTCAACACCACCCTATTCATCATTTCCCCATTTCTTTTTCCTGTAAAAGCAATCTTCGCCATGCTTTATTCCGTACTGAACTAATAGTGAGTCAGTTCAAAGGACTGCTTTTGATTATGAGTCGGCGATCTATTATGTTCCGTCCTGGGCATCTGCAGCGTGGGCAGAGACAGGCATCCCAGCCAGTCAGACTCCAACACTCCCTCCTAACCCTCCTCCACACGAATTAAGCTGACATAAATATACTATAAATATCGATGCCACAATCACGTACCTACATCTCTAAACGCTGAACAACAGGTTTCTAACTTCTCTACACCTATATGATACACTGTTCTCCTCAACATCGTTTATACCCAAATTTTTTATTAATATGAGTTCATATACATGTCTTTTTATTTATTTTTCTTAAATAATCACACTCTTCACGTCAAGCTGAGATCAATTTATACTGCAATGGTGTTTTATACTATTGTTCAGATAACGTGAATTGAATTTGAATTCATCCTATAACAAAATATTTAGGATTTTAAGATTTAAAACCATTTTGATCCACCGAGCCTTATTCTTGTGACCTGTATGCAAAATCAGAAAAAGGGTGCCTACAGTAGGTAGGCAGCACATTTGGCAGCTGGTACCATCATTTTCCTTTTCCATTTGCGCAGAAAGCAATAATCATGCAACTTCACCCTGTCGTGAATGACGCACACACACGCTGGTTTGGGCTGCTTGGACATTTGTAATTCCCCGGAAACTGACATTGCAAGGGCAGAACGGAGGACGCGCGCAGCCGGCTTAGGTATTGCAGGTTATTGAACGTTTATGCGACGGGACGTTTTGGTTGTTATTCTTCCATTTTCTGGTCGTTGCATCACCGTGGGCGTTCCTCTCATCACTCTGTGTCTCTGTTCTCCAACGGCAAATATGGACCAGAATATATAGCTCCAACTGGAAACGTGTGCATGGCAAAAAGCGAGTGCATGACCATATGGACAAACAGAATGATGTGTGAGGCTCTCTGGGGTAGCTGGATTGAAACAAAGATCACTAATATGGGGAAACGGATTGATTACAGTGCTCATGTTAGTTCTGCTAAAAAACGAACAACACTGAAGAAACAGGAAAAAATGACAAAATGATTTGAATGAAAAATGAATCCGAGGATATGATTTACTGTTACCCGACTCCACCTTCCTTTATCACGATACGCGACACCCAGTGCGGTGCTATGAGCAGAAACGAGCCGAGAACAAGCAAAAGATCTACACAGACCCTGGGGGGGTGGGGGGGTGGGTTATTTTTTACTTTTTAAAAAATAACAATGAATCTAAATGTATGATGGACACGGTGCCAATATATTGTTACTTTTTTCCTGCTGACAAAGCACTTTTACCTGATTGATGGATTATGACTGACTTACTTAACAATTACTAATTACTTGTCAAAAACCTGTCAATCTCTACTACTACTACTACTACTACTACATGAACAGGATTCCTGATTAATGCCATCACAAAGAAAAAGCACAGAGGTTAAGATTTAGGTATGTGCTGAAAGGTATGTGCAGCACTGCTCCATGCACATTGCATTCATTTTTTTGTTGTTGTTAGTTTTTTTTTCTTTCTTTTTTCAGTTCGTTTTGTTGTTGATCTTAGAAAATACTTTCTTTTTTTCCCCAGGTTCAAAGATTAAAAAAATAAATATTAACTAATTTTAGTGGTGTAGTGGTGTAGTGGTTTGTATTGTGGCCTTGCACCTCCAGGGTTGAGGGTTCGATTCCCTCTTCGAATCCCTCTTTTCGAGTGCATCCAGCTTCCTCGCACAGTCCAAAGACATGCATACCGGGCTATTGAGTGTTTCCAAATTGCTTGTAGTGTGTGTGTGTGTGTCCCCAACATTCTAACAAGTTCCATTCCGAGAGCTCGTTCGTAAGTCCAATTTATTCTTAAGTCCGACAAACACAATTGGCTATACACAATATAAAACTAATATGTTCCATGATCTTGTACTTGTTCTTTAGAATCATGCAGATGGTTTAACCATTCATGTTAAAAGAACGAGCAACTTCTGCCATCTTTTCACCTCGCTCCATTCTCTCAATTATTTTCACTTTTGTCTCCATTGCTATTGCTTGCTGCTTTTTAGCAGTACCAGCTTCATCGCAGCTGCTTTTACGCTCGTTTCCGGATATCTTCGGATGCACGCAGCTATGTCTATATGTCTATATGGCACATGTCTATGTACGCCGGACATGTGATCTAACTACCGCGATTGAACATATGCATGTTCGTATCTTCGAAACTTTGTAACTCCTGTGTTCGTATGTACAGTATGATGACTTACTGTATAGAAAAAAAGTGAGAGTTCACTACGTAACCAAAATACTCATGAAACTAAATATTATTTTAGGAAATTATCAATATAGATTTTAGCATCAATAGAATTAACCTGGAAGTGCACTATACAGGCTCTTCTGTCTGTTTAATATATGCACTCTGGACATTTCTGGTTTGACTTGATTAAAATGAAACAAACATGTTTGCAAATTGATTTAGGGTATTAAAAATATTCTTCTTCTTGTTTTTTTTTATATCCTACTGCTATTTTTTTTAAAGCATGTAGTTGTGATCTTGCTCCCCAGTAATAGCTGATCCATATCCAGGTCATTGGATAATTTATTAATTTGGGGCCAAAAAGTTAATCTGCACAAGTACTGAAGAAATACATGAGCTTACTTGTAATATTTACTGTTTTAAAGCCAGAAGCTGGTCTGAGCAACCCTTTTGCATCCATATGTACTTTTTTGCTGTTTATAAAAAATAATAATGAATCACTGCAATGTACCCAAACCATCCTTGGCTATTTTTATTTCTGAAATTGGCCTAAAAGAAAAAAAAAAAAGCTCAGAAGGAAGTTTTCTTCCAGCTAGATGAGAGAGAAAAGTGGCCTTATTTCCTATTCATAAATGTTGATGCTTACTGCAGCAGAACCACGAGACCCAATAATTTCATGTACGCTAGACTGCTTTCTCCTAAATTGAGCATCGCCAAATTACTCAGGAATAAACAAGCTTTTTCTTTTTTTCCTCTGTTGCTATCATGCATAAAAACATCTCTCAAGGTCAGAGTAATCAGGCAAATCTGAAACGGGAAAGAAAAACGAAATGAATTAACCAACGCAAGCGAAGACCCAGAAAGAAAAAAAAAAGTGGTTTACAGTTATTTTCCGTCTCGTTCACAACTAACGGTGTGAGTAATTAATTACCAAAAGTCATAGTCGTAGTAGCTTTGCCATGCGCCCCAGCCTCCGCGGCACGCGAACGGACTAGCGAGGTTAGCGAGGTCCTCGCAGAGTCGAGTGCTGCCAGGGGACCGACCATCTGCTGGCTGGCGTGTTCAAGCCACATCAGAAACCAAGCCAAGCCACACGTGAAAGTCATGAAAGTCAAATTGGAGCACGGTTCAGTGCAACAATGTGTTGAAGGACACTGGGCTGAAGTGGAATGAAAACCCTGGTGAAGGATTAGCTGTTTAAGTTAATCAGTACATAATAGAAACAAGACGAGCCAGGGGTAGCTCAGTGGTTAAGGCATTGGACTACGGTTCGGAAGATCCCAGGTTCAAACCCCACAACCACCAAGTTGCCACTGTTGGGCCCTTGAGCAAGGCCCTTAACCCTCAACTGCTCAGATGTATATTGAGATAAAAATGTAAGTAGCTCTGGATAAGAGCGTCTGCCAAATGCTTAAATGTAAATGTAAATGTAAGACGAGCTTGCTCGAATTAGCTTTCTCTGGCTACGTAATAGCTATGGAAAGCTGTACAGCACAAACTGGATGGACCTTTTCATAGGAATTAGATTTACTTAAGCAAAAAAACAAAAAAACAAAAAACTTAAAATGTGATAACAGCAATGTCTCAACCACCAGCACATGTTTAGTGATGACCAGGTGGGAAGAACACAGTCGCTTTTAAAAAGTGTCATCGCCACCATTCCATAGCATGTTTCTCCATGTTGTTGTGAACTTAACACATTAACACAAGTTAGATTCTTCTATTTGCAGCAATTTCGCCAATCTTCATCAATGAAGTGTCCTACACAAGTATTTACTGATGACTGTAGCTCATCACAGTGGTGCATCTGTACTGCCTCAACTGGACGATCTGACTTGACAAATTCTAGAACCAAAAGTCTCAGTACAAAAAAATATATATATAAATTAATTTTAAAAAATACAGGTATTTGGTGTGACATTTCTATGAGGACCCTTTAGTCTCAGATAAAATTTGTGCACTTTTATAACGAAATCAGTTACAAAGTTTTACTAAGCATCCTGCAGAACCACGCCCAGTTCTTCTGAGTACTTAGGCTTTGTTGCACCTGCTTCGTTTTTTACATGCAAAACTCAACAGCTTCCTTTTTGTTTATTGTCTAAAAAGTGGCTGGTTATAGAAGATACTGCTTTCTTTTCTGCCATGTCAATATTTGTGAAATACTGAAAATTTTGAAAGTCAGAAATTTTTACTGTATTGACTCAATAATAAAGACATAAAATAAAATGTAAAAAAATTACAAATCACAGGGTACCTTAAACGTTGCACAGTACTGTACAGGAACTCATTCAATCTAATAGACCCCGATTCTACAGCTGTTTCAATTTGCAATTTATTTGCATCAAATCATTTTAACCTGAATGAATTGAGAGTGTTAATTTGAGCTGAAGTTTGGAAGAACCTCAGCAGGTCTTTTTCCCTTCTGCATGTCTGTTCCTTCACTTCCTAATTAAAAGTTCTTCTTATTGGCTGACGAGGCTGGAATTCAATGCGATCTTATACTCGTGCAACCTATTTGCCTCAAGGTGTGACACATTCTGAGATGCTTTTCTTTTCACGGAGTAGTTTCTGTAGCAATGCAGTCAGCTTGACCCTGATGTCGTCTTCTCATCCACTTCAAGGTTTGGCATGTTGTACATTTCAAAAGCTTTTCTGCTAACCACTGCTGTAAAGAATACTTCTTTAAGTTCCTCTGGCCACCTTCTCAGCGTGAACCAGTCTGACTTCTCTCATCAGCAATGCGTTTCCACCCTCACAACTGCTGCTCACTGGATGTTTTTCATACAATTCTGTGAAAACTCTAGAGTGTGAAAATCCCAGGAGATCAGCAGTTTCTGAAGCACTCGAAGCAGCCCATCTGGCACCAACACCCATGCCAAGTTTTTTTTTTTTTTTTCCCCCAATTAAATAATCGGTGAGTGTATACACTGCCAGTCAAAAGTTTTTGAACACCTGGAGTTTCTTATATTTTAGTACATTTTAATCCCTATAGTTGCCACATACTGTTTATAACAAAATGACAAAAGAAAGACAATTAAGTACAGAAACCTAAATCTTATTCAGATCCTAATGGGACTCTAAATGAGAATGTTCAGGAAGGTAGGAGCACTTACAGGCGAAAGCTATTAACCTTATAGATTAATTAATCGGACAGTCCTACTGTAGTTATATGATTTAATTAACTATAAAAAAAATACCCAAGAGCTACATATGCTTAAATGACACTTACAGATTTCGGACTTTTCTTATAAGAAAATATTTTTTTCTTATATTATTATTATTATTATTAATTGCCAAGGACCTGTGCCATTGCCGCCTGGGTGCACCACAAACCTGTGTGCTTTTTGTGTATGTTCAGACCTTAAAAAATCCCTGGATGCTGGAAAAACTATGATGTCACTTAATGTGATGTCACTCAGGAAGTTATTAGCCAGTTTTTGGCATGAGGTTAAGATATTACCATAACAGAATCGTTTGAGATATCAAAAATCCCTTCGCAATTTTGCATCCCCAACGTTTTGAGATTAAACTGGCCTTTTAGGGATCTAATCTGGATTAGGGATCTAATCCTGCATACAGGTACTGTCTGTGTGCGCAGGGTGTGCATGGTCTCCCCATGCTTGGTAGGTTTCCTCCCACAGACCTAGGACATGCAGAGTATAATAATTGGCATCTCAGAATTGCCTTTAGTGTGTGTGCGAGTGCATATTTGTGTGTGCACTTGTAGCCTGTACTGGATAAGCTGTATAGAGAAAATGACTTTCGAATGACTACGAACTCTTACTCTGTGTTTCCTGGAGAGCCTTGCTCTGGGAGATGTCGTGGGCTGACATTCCTCCCACTGAGGCCAATATTGAAGCTGTGTGTCCGAAAAAAAGAAAAAGAAAAAGAAAACACCAGGAACTGTAGAAAACAGAGAAGGAAAGGATAAGTGGTACTGTAAGTGACGGTGAGGTGGATTGGGACCGCTGGTATCAGTGTACAATTAACAGAACGCTGAGTTCCATGATGTGAATCACATATTCCCGGGATAAACATAAAGGGCATCATCAAGTCCTCGCTGCTGTATCCTCAGTCGAAGGACCCTGGTAGCGAATTAGAAGATTAGATTGATTACACAATTTAAATGATTCTGTATTCTGTATACAAATTAATTGAAACTATATTAAAGCGTTTGCAGAAAATATAAACCACTTGCATCTTCTCAATTTGTCAAGATTATCACTTCTTCTTTTGAGTTTGTAGGCTATTGGTGTGTTACCGCCACCTACTGGACTGGAGTGTGGATTGCTTTATGTTATTTCTTATTGTATAAGACATTTATATAATCAAGAATACATGTTATGCATTTCAAAATGCATTTAATTCAATACATTTTCGCAGTTTTTACTGGTTCAAGTCATTTAAGAAATATAGCTGCTTGAAACACAAATCAGACAGTAGGGATGCACCGATACCGATACCGGTATCGGCCTCGATACCACATTTTCTAAAGTACTCGTTAAACGTCCACCGATACCGGGGACCGATACCACGGTCTGATAAATGTCTATGTTTGCGCGGCGTGTAAGGGGTTAATCACAGGCGCCGAGTGCCCGCCCCCAGGCCCCGCCCCCAGCTCAGAGCGAGGCGAGATATGTCCGCCGTGTGGAACTATTTCAAAGTGAATGAAGATGACAAAAACAAAGGCGGACTGCAAATTGTGCTCAGCGAAATTGTCCAGAGG
>JAQMYL010000011.1:23846217-23876662 GCA_030014365.1 Clarias pachynema | reverse complement strand
GCCTTAATGTGGGAGCCCCCTAGTGACGGGGAGGAATTGGACACGACTAAATTAGGGAGAAAATCGGGGGGGGGGGGGGGGGAATCTAAAAACCAATTTCCACAAGGTGTCTGCTTATTTATTTCTTTTTTTTTAATCCTTATATTCTTCATTATTGCGTTCAACATCTGACAAGGACTACAGATTGAATATGCACTTGTGCGAATTTCATAACCATTGTATAAATGGTTTGGGGTCTCATTTATCAAAGCATGCATGGAATGAAATATTCTGCATAGGAACCAGCAGTTATTACATGTGCATAATAAGTTGCTTTGGTCGCACAAAATAAACGCATTCCCCATATCTCCATATCTGATTAACAACTAACTGTTACAGAATGTTAGGAGTACAAAACAACACTTAGAAAAGACGTACTGTATGAAGGCTCGCTTATGACCTGAAACAATAAGTTCATTATGAATTGCACTCATTTGTGTATGTTGTGTGTGTGTGTGTGTTTTTTTTTTGTAGAAGGACCAGCTGAACCTGCAGTGTGTGGATATCATGTCTCTGCGTGAGAGCCTACACATGGAACAGCAGCGCTACAGGCAGCTCTGGGATGAACGGGAGACCGTGGTCACATGCCTTCACAGTCAGATCCGCCAACTTCAGCATGATCGCGATGGCTACTACACCAAATACCAGGAGTTACAGGTTAGTATGTTGGTATTTATTTGTGTCAAATTTGTATTGTTACCGTCTTTAAAGTATTTCTTTAAGTTTGTGTGTTTTTTTTGTTTTTTTTTTTAAATTAGAGTAAAATGCAGGAGTGCCAGAAGAGGATGGGGGAAATGGAGGCTGAGCTTCAGAAGGCAAATAACAAGGTGTGCCATACAGGGCACCAGCTGAATCAGCTCACCGCCAAGGTAAACACACAACACACTTTGTAAACTGCAAGATTACAACTAAGGTAAGGTAAGGCAACATCTGTAGATTTAAACATTAGAGACCTAGATAACTAAGTAGTATCCGTATACCCCAAGGAACGCGAAGTAGAGATTTTGTGTGTGTGGGCGGGTGTATAAATGAGGCCTGCTCTTTACCCTCACTTATAGAAGGTAATAAATAAATTAAAGCAATTTAATCATCATCATCCAGCAGTGCCTCTAGGGTTAGGGTTAGTAGTCCAATTAGGGACCGTGGAGGTCAATGGTGACCATTGTATTTATTCCTATTTTTTACGACTGTGGTAGGAACTCTGGTCTACATTCACACACTACGGATAATTTGGGAACGCCAATTAGCCCATGTCTTTGGTCTGTGGGAGGAAACCTATGAAGCACAGAGAGAACATGCAACTCCATGCACACAGTCCCCGAGGCGACAATCGAACCCGGACTCTGGAGGTGCAAGGCGACTAAGCCACCATGTTGCCATGATCTAATCATAGCATAATAAAAACAATAACACTATGAATTGTTTTATTCCTCATATGTAATATATGAATGAAAACTATGAAAATCATTGCAGGTATTTGGGGGACCTGAGCATGAGTGTATACACTGTTAGTTTGTTTAATACCACTCCATATGGCTGAATAAATCCTGTTAGCATGTAAATGCAGTACCCTTTGCTCTACACTGCTGTTGTAATTTATTAAGAGAGCCCGTAACTGCAATATTTGTAATCCCTATACTCGATTTAATTTTTTCCCCCATAAATTCCCTTCTGTTTTTCTTGTTTGTGTTTATATTTTCTATTTAGTTGTCTTCAAGTGAGAGCACACAGCAGCAGTTGAGCTTCATGAGCAGACAGTTGCTTCTGTTGGGAGAAGCCCATAAACTGTGTGTGCACGAGCTTCAGCAGGCAGGCCCAGACCTCAGCAAGGTACACAGGAGAGCTTCTTTGCCGCATATAGCACCGCTGTCGAGAGGAGACAGTTTTTACTTCATTCCATCCATATGCACACACAGAATAAAACGAAACCTCACTCTTTTGGGACTAGAGTGCGGTATAGAAGAAAATACTGAGGCTTTGTACACAGCATTATAAATAAAGTGCAACATGTGAACAGACCAGGACAAAAAAAAAAAAAAAACGCACCAGCATTTATTACTCTAAAGTACAATTCTGTATTGCACAGGAGGTGCAGATGGTGCAGACGTCCTTGACGAAGGAGGTGGAGAGGTTGAAGCAGAATCTGCTGCTGCAGGGTCAGAAGCTGGACGTGGCACATCAGAGAGTGGCCGAGCTAGAGACGCAACTGTCCAAGAAAGAGCACCTCATCGCAGAGCAGAAGAAGTTCCTTGAGGACGTCAAAGGACAGGCTAAGTACGGATGCACAGGTTTTTTTTTTTTTTGATATGTTGGAAATTTTACATGTGTAGGGAGCGTGTACATGTGTGATGAGTGGACTGTATTACACACAAGTGCATAACTTGCATCTGAAATTTAGGTCAAAATAGATCATCATAATAAAGTGGGAGGACAATTATCGTAGATAAAGAGAAAATGATGCAAATAAAAAAGGCAAAAAGTCACCACCTGGATTTAACAAGCCCTCCGTTGGACAATTACTGCAATGATTCATACGGTGCAGCTGCAAGTTATTTAACCCTAACTGATGCAGTGAGTAGCTTCTCATTTCTTAAACAACCATGTCAGCAGACATGTCATGTGGTCGTGGCAAGGATGTTATTCTGTTTCAGAAGGGTCAAATTATTGTTCTGCATCAAGAACCAACAACAAAAAAAACAATTAATGGGATTGCTGAAACTACTAAAATTGGTTTAGGAACTGTCTAATGCAGTATAAAATCCTCATTCACTTAAACGCTTAGTGGAATCAGATCATAAAAAACAACAGTGGAACAGTAGAAGCCATGCTTAATAGTACGAGCAAGAACATTTCAACATGCAGAGTGCAAAGAAAGATTAAGGGATTGGAACTAAACAGTTGTTTAGCCTTAAGGAAACTACTAATAAGTGAGGTTAATCAGAAAATAAGGCTTCGAGTTTTTTAGGGTTCATAAAGAACGGACTTTGGAGCAATGGAAAAAGGTTATCTGGTTGGATAAGTCCAGATTTACCCTTTTCCAGAGTGATGGGTGCATCAGGGTAAGAAGAAAGGCGGGTGAAGTGATGCAGCCATCATGTCTAGTGCCTACTGTACAAGTGTGTGGGAGCAGTGCAATGATCTGGGGTTGCTTCTGGTGATCAGGTCTCAGGGTTCAGCAATGTTATGTGCTTGAAAATTGAGGTCAGCTGACTACCTGAATTTACTGCATCACCAGGTTTTTCCATCTATGTATTTTTGTTTTTTTCTTTTCTTCCCTGATTGCATATTCCAAGATGATTCCAGGATTCATCATTCACAATTATTGCCGTAATTGTGTACTAATGGTCCAGGGACCTGTTAAAATAAGTGGAAAGTTTGTCAAAGCTACAAATATTTTCTACATACTGTACAAGTTTAACATGGGTATGTTTCTGTAAAAAAAAAAAAAAAAACCCTAAACAATATTGTTGTGCTGCAAAAACTCATTGTAAATAAATCAGCTTTACAAAATTACATGCAATATTAATAGTTGTTAGTTTGGATTGAACTTAAAATCACAATTCGGTCTTCAAATGTGGAAAGATTGTATGCTTATGTAAATACCAGCCAGTCTTCTGCTTTGTCGCTTTCCTTTTCTGTCGTCCTTTTGGGTTTACTGGTTTGCTTTTTGCAAATGACCTCATCTTCCTCGCTTCTGTTATCTCCCTTTAGGGAGGAGTTAAAGGCTTCGGAAAGTAGGTACCAAGCGCAGAGACGTGTGACTCAGGCCCTGCAGATGGAGCTGTTGCAGTTCTACAGCAGGCTAGAGACGGAGGCTCCCGCTGCGGCTAGTGCAGCTTCATCAGCAGGGGAGGCCGCGGAGCGCCGCTATCCCACACAGACCAGGTACAGATACAGGTTCATCTGCTTTAAATCACTGCTTCATCGCAGATACTCATACGTATGTGGATTAAAAGATTGAATTCCAACTGACCTTGAAGAAGTAATTTGTTTTATGCGTTTCATAGTTGTTGTTTTTTTTTTTTAATTGGGTAAATAGGGTAAAAGAAATTTCCTTAATTTTACACGCAAATTCAAGTTCACTGTATAGTAAACACTGATACTATGTCATCTCTTTCTTCTTATTGGTCTCTCACAGGGTGGTGGCATCAGATGGACCAAGTAAAACAGCTTCTAAAGAGTGTGGCAAGTCATCACCACACAGGAACGGCTTCTCATCAGGTCAAGCCAGAACCGGCTTCTCTGACCCCAAGTCCAAATCCATAAACGGCAGTCGAGCCACGCCTCCACCTATGCTGGTTGAGCCGCCCCCTGCTTGCCCCGTGGTGCCCGCCTCCACCCCTTCCCTCACCGTCGGCTCCTACCCCAGTGCCAAGAGCTTCCTGGGAATGCGAGCACGGGAACTCTTTCGCAACAAGAGCGAGAGTCAGTGTGATGAGGATTACACTCCCTGCCCACATCTCACTGGCGTATCACAGGGCCTGAAGCCTGATGTCTGTCTGGAACCTTCTGTAAAGACTGCAGTAAAGACAGGTCCCGCCTCCACCAGACATGGCCATGCCTCTGCCTCCAACATGGCTGCTAAAGAGCCTGATGTCTTGCAGCGGGCATCCAGACGGGAAGCAGGATGGCAAAGACAACAGCAACAGCTACATATCATGGACTATAACGAGACCCATCAGGAGCACAGCTAGAGAGAGATGAGCACGTCGCTTATAGATGAAGGAAGCTGCAAGCGGACACCAGATTGCGCAGGATTCTTGATTTCAGTGTTCATCCCGTTTCTTCAAGTGGACAACAGGATGTGGAAGTTACAGCTCACGTCTCTCATCTCCAAATTGGACCGGGAACCGAACTCGAATGTGTCTTTCTGTGTAGAGATAAAACCTCTCTTTATTTTCTCCCTCGTTTTCAGTCTTACAAAACCTTCCATCAAATTAGCAGTATCATCAACGAGTGCCAGTCTTTAGTGCAGTGTTGAGTGGGAGTGCTTTTGGGGTTATGAGTGCCTCCGTGGTGGGATGGTGTGGGTAAAAGAACGATTGGCCTTCTTGTGTCAAGGAGGAACAACGAAGTGTTTTTGACTCCTTAAACAACTTACTGTCTTGAAACCCACAGATTTTTTAAAATTTATTTTTAATTTATTTATTTTTCTTTTTTTAATGTGTTGAAACCATGCATATCGCATGTGTAAAAGAAGGAGAGAACTACGAAGTGTTTTTTTTTTTTTTATATGATGGAATTTTAAAAAAATTTATTATCTTTTTTTTTTTTTTCACCCATCTTTTTTTTTTCCTTCATAATGTCCTGCCTTTTGAGAAGTATTAACATCCATGAAAAGCAAGAAACTAAGCTCTCAACTTTAACAAGTTTAAAGCAGTGTCAGTTCAGGCAACATAATACCTGTAACTGTCTTAGTGGCATATAAAGCTTTTTAATTCCACAACGCAACACAGAGTCAACTTTATGTTGCTAAGTACACATGCTGAATACAGTTACCCTTCTTGCCCAGATAGCATTCATGTCGAGACACAGGAGCCCCCAGAGCTCTCTGAACTGGTCACAGAATTATTAAATTTTTTAAGTTAGTCTAAATCTCAAATGGTTTTCTTTTCACTGTATGTGCTCACTACATAGGGTAGAATACGATGATGTCATGCACTCTGTGCACAAAAGCGAACCATTTGAGATGCTTTCAAAAAAACTTACAACTCCTTGGATCACCTGAGTATGTTTGTGATAAACATGCATTCTGATTTTACTGGGATTAAAGTTTTGGCACCCTTTGGTCCGCCTGCCACTATTGTAGCAGGCTGTGGCTTTATCTTATAGTCAGTTTAGAGGGAGTCAAGTGACTGTGCAATATACTTCACTAACAAACAAAATGCCAGAAAAAGATTTTTTTTTTTTTTATATAGTATTTTATTAAATGGCAAATATCACTAGTCTACCTGCAGAACTCCAAAATCCTTCTATTCTCACAGGTAATTTTACATGAACTAAAACCAACACAGGTATTCAGTCACTATATGAATAGTAATAGGTTAGGATTTGGTGCCAAATCGAGCTGTTTCATGTCTTAATATTTTTTACAACTAAAATATGTCCTGGTTTGATGACATCAGACTTGAACCTGAGAAATAACTCCTTGCAGGACGAAAAGTATTGAATATCCTCAGAATAGGTATACTAACACCTCAACAACACACTTTAGAGTCAGAACCTTACTGGCTTATAATTCAAGCAGAAAAAAACTGCTGAGCCCATCGTGTAGTCATGTATTTTATTACACTTTTCAGATTTAAAATGCTGGTTGTGAAAATATTCTCGCTCATAATATAGCGCAAGAGGTTCTCATGATACTCTAAATAGGTTTTACATTATTAAGGTTTGCTGAGAAAGTAATGTCATGGTTGTAAAAAGCAAAAATCAGGAAAGGAAATTAAATTCCAACATCCAGTCAATAGAATAAATCAAATTGATATTTCCTGAGAAATTTTGAAAGGTAGAATATAATTCATCATATCAGTATTAATATAGCGTCAAACAAATGCCTACAACAAATGAGAACTAATCAGAAAGCATTTTCTTACATTTCAGATCTATTTTGCCAGAGCAAATCGACACTTCCATTCAGTAAAACTGACCCAGATGAACACTGTGATTTTTTTTTTTTCTTTAAAAAAAAAAAAATTTTTCAACCACAAATTTACTCCATGCCATTATTTTAGTGCACTGAAAAGGTTTTATGTTTGTTTAAAGTTTTAAAAAAATGTCTGTATTTTTATATCCCATCCAGATTTTAATGAAGGCGCACAAGAAGTACACCAGTTTTAATTGGCAAAAACACTTTGGTGGGGGCATAAAGATGGTGATGGCAAAAAATCATGCATATAACAACACGTGAAGCAAAAAAGCTTTATTTCTTTTATACCACAGCAATTTACCAACTGTTACAGTATTTATTCATTAATAACCAACACGTTGTAATTTTAAGTTATAGTTATGGTTACAATTAAACAGTTGTTGTTCTCACTTGTCCTAGCAGCTGTAAAGCCGTTCCCCTTACCAGCGTGTCTTCATACCTCTTGAAGTTAATAAGATGCAAAAAAAAATACAACACAAATCCTTGGTCCGGAGATTTTCTTGTGGTGGAAAACTTACTGTTACTAGTACTAAAGACTCATTTCATGATCTTTCTTTCTTTGTTCATTAGCTATTTTCCTAGTTTCTTTTTTCATTCCCATTCATTTTTTTTCTTGCTCATGCAAGTTCTTTCTTTCTTTCTTATACATATCTGATCATTTTACTTTTGAACTGCAAAATAACGCTTCAGTTTATTACAAGTCTTGGATTATGTCTTGTGTCTGTTATAGCCACAGCCAGAGCTGCAGTGACATAAAATTACACCATACAAACACCTTCTGACCAATCAGATTTGAGAATTAATCAACGCTACAGTACAGTGATTAATTGAACTTGACAATAATAAATACTACCATGTATGCTATCAAGATAAAGGTCTAAAAAAAGCGACGCATTGATGTTACCTTCAGTCTTGCACAGACGCGCTGGAACACGGGGGGGGTATCTGCGATATTTTAAGTTTTCCACAGAAACGTTTTGTGTGCTGACTATCGGCACATGTCTTCTTTCAATTTCTGTCTAATCCAGTATGAATGAATGGACGGTCCATCTGTGTTTTTATTGGAAGTTTGCTAAATCAATAATGGCTGCAGCACAGTCACGAAGGCACAGGACAGCACACGGACGTGCTCCACCACAAGGCACGAGGTCACATCTGTAAGTGCTGGTATTTGCTGTAGTAATGACATGATGGTGGACTTTGTCTCTGTTTGAACTGCAGAAATCCTGTTGTCCTCTTGACATCTGCTGTCATCCCTTCTGCCTTGCTATCTACAGCATGTACAACTTTAATGCCAACAGAAAGTGACACGGCAAGATGGACGGTACAATCAGTGAGCTGAATGGAGCAGGCCAATTGGACCTCCTGTGATGGAGGGAGAAGTTCATAAAGCATTAGCTTGTGTTGACTGTGAAAGATGAAAATAAAATCTTCATGTTTTGCACTATAGCATGTGGTTGACCTGGTTCTTTTTCACTTTATTGCATTTTTCAGTCTTTTTCATGAATTGGTTGCTTTTTTTAAAATCTTGCTTTCTTTTGTATTTCTTTTTTCCTAGTTGCCTTCTTGTCTTACTTTTCACAACCTCATTTTTCTTTATTTTCCTTCATTTCTTCATGCTCTTTTTCCTCAGTTGGTCCTTCTCTTCATTCTTTTTCCTTCTTTCTTTGACATGCTTCTTCCCTTCTTTTTTTTTTTTGCTCTTACTTTCATTTTCTCTTAATTTCTTTTCATGTATTTTTCTGTTAATTTTTGTCTCTTCATTGTTTGCTTTCATCCTTTCCCTTCATTTCTTTTTATTTTTCATCTTCCTTTATTTCCTTTTCCTACTCTTTTTCCTTCCTCACTTTTCTCCCTTTTTCTTTTTGTCTTTCTCTTTCCTGTTTTCCTCCTTCCATCTGCTTTTCTTTCCATCACACATTATTTCCCTTACTTTCTTTCATTCACTTTGTCTTAATTTACTTCGTTTCCTTCCCTTTTCCTCTTTCCTTCCACACTTTTTCCCCTTGCACTTTGCACTGGTCTCTTATTCTTTCAGTTCATTTCTTTCCTGCTTTTCTGCCTCCATCCCCTTTCCTTCCTCCCTTCACACACATTTTTATTTCCGTTACTTTCTTTTCTTTACTTTCTTTTTCTTAACCCCCCCCCCCTTTCCTTCCTTTGTCTTTCCCTTCACACACACTTCTGTATTCTCAGCTGTGTAACATTGTGTGCGCCGCCTTAGTGACCACCAGAGGGCGCTGGTGCACCGCTGCTTATTAAAAAAAAAAGAAAAAGTTTTCTTTCTCAGTCAGCAGGTGAAGTAAACAGAACCTACAGAGCAGAAATGATGCCAGATTCACTACATGGAGTTTAAACGTGTAGTTTTTTTGTTTAGATCTGTTAATAGTGCTGTTTGTAAAGAGTTATTTATTTTCTAGAGCAGAGATGATTAGCTATGTACTTTTTTTTTTTTTTAAAGAACATGATTAGCTAGGAATTAATGAGGAAAATCAGGGAATTAGCTTTTTATTAGAAGCTTTCTATATAAAATGAGCTATAAAAAGCCAAGCTAATTAACGATGTTTTTCTAGAAAAGATGCCAAGATGTTTGCAATGATTTCTGAAGAAGAGAAGCTGAGGCGATTAGTTGTTTTTGAGAACCTGGGGGGATTAGCTGAGGTTGAAACTCAGGTTATGAGCTTGGCTTTTTTGGTTCTTTCTAATATATAATTAGCTGTGTTTTCTAGAAAATAAAATAAGGTAATTACATCTTCAAAGGAGAAGAGTAGAAAGCCGTGGTGATATCCTTACAAAATGAAGAGATTTAAATAAGGTGATTAGCTGTATTTCCTATAAAAGATAATAAAGTGATTAAATTATCTCTGTTTTCAAATGCAAAGATATAAAATTATGATTTATGGGGAAAAAAAATAATGAGAAAGGTGATTAGCTAAAAAGTAAATAAAAAATGTTGTGGTTATTAAGCTACTATTTGAAAATTTGATCTAAATTCCACATGTTTATTTAAAGGCAAAAGAAAAACCCATCTGTTTTGAGTCTTAAATCTCTCGAACCCTTGAGATACTGTGATATTTAAGTGCCTACATTTTTTAGTTTAGTTCAAAACACTGTGTAGTGCAATTTCTCTCTACAAACTTCCACATGTCTGCTTCTTTGGTGTTTATGTTTGAGTCTTTTGTTATTTTCTTGTTCTGAGCAGCGCCATAAGCTCATCTATAGGTGCGCTATATCTCAGAAAGGAAACATCATCTGTATGTAATCGAGCAAGTATGATTGCTTTATCAAACATGAGCGTATGTATCTCCTGACTGAGTCAAAAACTCTCATGATTAATTGACCATTGCCCAGAGGGTCAGGGAGCCTGATGTGCGATAATTGGACGCACAGGGAATCCGCAGCAATTTGTGTTTTTCTGAGTCTACTTGAGAAATTAGATGTCGGTGCAAATCTGAAATTGCTCCTCGATGTTCTCAAAGAGTGCATGAAATTTTAAACATAAATCTTAAGTATTCAGTGCAAAGGGATTTCTTTCCTTTCTCTCCGCTCTCTTTACCAAACTTGAGATGGAGCCCTGTGAAATTGTCAGGACATACAGAGCCCAGTGCAAAGTTAGAACAGAGCTCCCAAAGAGGGTTCCAGGCTTTAAAAATCCCTCTTGAAAAAGGAGCAGTGAGTAGAGTTGGCTATATCAAACAGTCTTATTTTACTTTTTTTTATTAATTTGATTAAAGACATATACAAAGGATAATCTAAAAAGATGAGGAACTGCATCTGCACTGACTTTTTGACTTAAATTTTTTATTGTTTTTGTTCCTTCAATGAATTACTTTCTGCTTTATTTTTTTTTCTTTTACTTTTTAAGAATTAACAAAAAAAAAAGTACTATATATTGATATAATTGCTATAATATGCATTGCATAAAATGGGCAAAAAGTTTGCAATGCTTATAATAAACTAAGGAGGACAAATTTTATTTAACGCCAAGACATTCATCCTTGTTTACCATAAAATGGTAAAATCGTGTATTGATATTAATAGTTGAAAAAAAGGTATTAATGCAAAAGTTTGCATCCCCTTTTCTGAATGTGTCAGAAATATAATTAACCTATTTGTCCACCTTTTGCCTTTATATTTACCTCCGGGTCCCCTTCATTATACTATTTAGCCCCTTTCACAACAACACACAAACATAGCTCTTGAAATCTTTCCTCAAACTCCAGCTGACATTTTAAGTCAAGAGATTAATGTGGAAAAACTAATACTAATAAAAAGATATGTATGATGTATTTAGGTGATTTTACCTTTTTCTGTCATGGATTATTTTTATTTATGTTTATAGATAATCTGTGAAATGGAGGTAAAGTTTAATTTCTTCCATCCACAAACTATGAAGGATGCAAACTTTTGCACTTAGCTGTTTTTGAGTGTAAAATATATACTTTAGTATATATTTATATATAGTTATATAAGTTTAGTTTACAGTCTACAATAGTTAATTTCCTGTAGTTTTAATATGCTACTTTCTTATAACAATACAATTTGTAGTAATAGTAGATCTTTGGGTAGTATTAATGGTGTACCATGTCTGGTGGTTGGCTTTAGGGCTAAGAAAGCTTGACGCTCACAAGTGTTCCTCATGGAGGGCAGATGCAAAGCAAGTTGCATTTTGGTTAGTTTACTTCATGATGATACTCTGAAAAAGACTTTATTTGTTCCCATTAAAAGCTTAAAAGTCTATTAATAAATAATAAAAAAGAGGATACTCCCCCCCCCCCCCATTTTGTTTACGTCATGTGAAAAATTTGTATGTTGTCAAAACTAAATAAGCATTAAAAAAACCATACACACTGTAGACCATTCGGCATGCACTCCTGACCTACAGTATACTTCAAGACTTCTCTACACACTGCTGACTGATTCAGTGTGAAAAATAAATGTCTTTGAAACTTTGAGATGAGAGTTCATGCAATTAACTAAAGATGGTGTGTGTGGTTCTGCTGCTTCCGAATCGCCGAACTCGCTTCTGAATTCACTTCAGAACTGAGAAGAAAGGAAAAAGAGTGAGAGCAAAGGGAAGCCGTAAAGCACCAATCCCAGTGGTTTAATTATTTTAATTATCATCCTCTTTCAGCTTTCCGTAAAAAACGTCCATTAAAGGATGCCGGTCTGGGTTAATCTGATTAAAAAAAAAACAAGATGGAAGGAAAGATAAAAGACCACAGATGTCAGAGATAATCAGGGTCGTTAAAGCTGGCGTGTGTGTGACCAGGGACGCTTCTGAAAAATCTTAATTTTTAACCCACCTTTCACCTTGTTCTTGATTCCTCTGCATATAAACGATACCTTTTCTTCTCCTTATTTTTCTTAGTTATTCTATCAACTAATGATCTGTGGAAGTACAAAATAGCAAATCTTTGCTGGACAAATGTACAATATTGAAGACCGATGTTTGTAGCCTGATTAAAGTATAGGAAAGATAGCATTTCGATTAGATGATGTATGACCTGCTGTTATTTTTTACTTGGTGCAACCTTTCAGCTTGTCTTAAATGTCCAGTTCAATTCATATTTAACGCCCCTTCATCATGGTGTCAGCTGTGACCCCAACACTTTTAAAAACTTTGTTGTGATGGACACACGATATCTGTTAAGTGAAAGTTACACTCGCCCCAGCTCAGTTCAAGATACTGCCTAAAACCCCGCTCAGGTGTTTCCACCAGGCATGAAAAGAGCGAGAGAAAGCTCCGCTTTCTGAATAAATCAAGCCGAAGCAATATCCTGCACGTGTAGAGAGATGGACACGAGCCCATGTAATATTAAAGCGGCATGTCTGGCAACGCTAGCAGTGCCACTCCTTTCATTGCTCCTGCTCTTGCCGCTTCCCGGCCATCGGCTCTTTCCTCAAGGTGACACTTCAAAGCGGGCACGCAGACGTGGAAGGCCTGGCTGCCAGCATGGAGCCAGCCCCCGCTCCGTCTCTTCCCCCACAACTACTCCGCCTCAAACAGGCGCCTGCTAACCCCCTGGGTCGGGTCAGCGCCAAGATCCACACCACTCACCACTCGGGAGCCACTGTCAAAGCCTGCCTCATAGGCTTAATTAATAAGACTGCGTTCCTATCGCAGACACTCCAAGAAGAAAGGAGAGAGGCAGTTCTGGCTGGTGTTCAGTCCACTTGTCCCATGTGTTGGACACAAGGAAAAGTAGTAGAAGATGGGGACTTAGTAGAATTTGCCATTCTTTATATCTATTATATCCTGTATCTTGATATTGCTCTTCACTTTGGTTCTTATTTAGCCTGTTTGCTTCCTGCGATTGAAATGCATGAGTACATGCAAGAAGTCACATGGGACACAGGCATGATCTGTGTTTGAATTGTGGAATTGGAGAGTCCAGGGATGGACAAGCAGCATTAGCTGGGTCTAAGCATAAGTTTTAACAAGCCTCTTGCTCGTTATAGTCCACTCAGAGTTGTTTATAGGGCTTTCAAGGATTAATCCGTTTCTGTCTGCTGTTATTTGCATACAATATGCCCTCTCCTGATTTTTGATGTTGTTTGAAAATATAAACTCACTAGCCTCTTTATTAGGTACACCTGTTCAACTCCTTGTTAACGCAAATATGTAACCAGCCAATCACATGCCAGCAACTCGTGCGTTTAGAAATATAGTCATGGTAAAGACAATCTGCTGAAGCTCAAACCGAGCATCAGAATGGATAATAAATGTGATTTATGAGGCTTTGAACATGTCATGGTTGTTGGTGCCAGAAAGGCTGGTCTGAGTATTTGTGAAACTGCTGATCTCCTGGGATTTACACACACAACATCTCTATGGTTTACAGGTTTGAAAAAGAGTAAATATTCAGTGAGCACCAGTTCTCTGGGTGAAAATGCCTTGTTGATGCCAGAGGTCAGAGGAGAATGGCTGATTGGTTTGAGTAGACAGAAACACAAGATGAAACTCAATAACATGTCTTTTCTACCAAGGTATGCTCAAAAGTATCTCAGAATGCAAAACACGTTGTGCTCACCAAAACTGGACAAAAGAAAACTGGTGAGTCTTGATTTCTGCTAGTGGAGTGGCTGATGAGTGTATTGTGAAAGTAGAATTTGGATTTGTGGTCCAATTCAACAAGAAATCCAAAGGTATCAGGACCCCATTAGATAATTAAATCGACAAGCTGGCTTTCACTGCAACCCACCAAGCCAGTCCTGGACCATACGTTCCAGAATATAATATCTGACGAATATTGAATATGTCTCTCCAACCTCTTTATCCTGGTCATGGTTGTGGTGGATCCAGGGTTTATCCCAGTAACATTGGCATGAGTTGGGGTACACCCTAAGGAGTGCACATTCACACTTAGGGGCAAATTATATTAGCCAATCCACCTATTGGGATTTTGGAAGGTGGGAGGGAAAACCTGGAGGAACCACAGACCTACACAAGAACAAAAGACAACACTGTACTGTGCTCAGGCTGGAATGGGGGGAAAACTTGGAGTTGTGAGGCTGCACCATGTCTTCCTTGCCACTGGTTGTGATCATGAAATGATTGCACTAGCCTTAATTACGCTTTGAGCTAGAGATCATAGGTTTGCTCAAATCCGAAGACCACCAGAAAACCATTGTAAGGCCCTTGTGCAAGACCACTAACCCTTCACTGGTAAGATCTTTGCTCAGTTGTACATACTATAAATGAATCATTATGAAATTGGGGCATTTTATGATGTTTGTTATGAAACCTGGTTCAATAGAATACAAAAGTGGCTTAGGTACAAATAAGATGGATTTCAACCAAGGTAGTGGTAGCTAGTTTAAAACCGATGGGATGGCTAGCAAGATAAATACGTATACAGGTGATGTGAACTCAGCATATTTTCAGACAACTCAAAATGGAACGCAGTTGACTTAAAAGTACATCTCAGCAAGATTTATATTAAGATGAATCCCCATGTCAAGATTTTCTGCATTCCTTAGAGACTCTTGGATCACACCATTAGGCAACGAACTTTGTTGTAGTTCTGTAGAGACAACTCTTCATATTGCTAAAATAAATTAGCTTTATTCGTTATACCATCAGGGGAACTCTGATGTTTTTTCCATACAGAAGCCAACCACGCACATAATTATCGATTTGACATCTTAAGATTTGACTCATGCAACTCAGACTTGGCAGGTCTTTCAGTGATCCAATATGAAGCTGCACACCAGGGTTACAATTAGCCCATGTTCACCCATGTCACCTTATTGCTGTGTTCCCTCCAATGACTTCCTGTTTCAAATGTTAATGGTTGCCTACAAAGCCAAAAACAGACCTCTATTGTCCTAAAAACACTTATCAAATCCCAGGTCCCATTTGCACCTTTAGCATGACTTGACTTGATGTACCATCTTTAAAATACACTATATGGCCAAATAGTTGTGGACACCCACCTATAAAAATGCTTCTTTATTCCCAATTCTTGTTCTCCTTGCTGTTATAATAACCTCGACTACTTTGGAAAGGTTTTCGTCTTGATTTTGGAGCATGGCTGTGGGAATTTGTTCATTCAACCACAGGAGCATTAATGAGGTCATGCACTGAAGACCTGGGGTGCAGCCATGGTTAAAATTCATCCAAAAGGTCTTCAGTAGGGTTGCGATCAGGGCTCTGTGCAGACCACTCAAGCTCTTCCACTGCAACTATGCCAAACCATGTTTTAATGGACTTCACATTGTCCCCAAGGACTTGGCCATCCTGTTTAGGCATGTTCGCTCCAGTGAAGGGAAAGTGCAATACTACAACATACAAAGACATTGTATGCATTGCAGTGCTTCCAAATTCATGGCAGCCGATTGAAATCGATCCCATTAGAGAGTTCGACTTAACTGTTTACATGGATGCTGATCTGAAGACGTGTGTTTCCATGCACCAAGAATTCAATCAGAATATAACTGTTTTAACATGAGCAAAGTGATTCTGACTGCCGTGCAATGGTTAATCAGCCATAAATATAACACAAGATGAAATTTATCCAAATTTGAGATCAGGTTTCCCACCTTTTCTGATAAATTCCTGCTTATCCGTATTGTTAGATCAATCACCAAAGACCCACTGAAGCAACTAGCCAGGTCGCAAAATTTCCCTCCGGGAAAGTCATCAGGTGACCTAATGTTACCCCACATGGAGAATTCTGCACAGAAAGAATATATTTATTCCTACAAGAGATAAATGATCAGATCAAGTGTTACGTTGCTAACATTTCCCTATTGAATGGACTATTTTTTATTACACCAACTCTCTATATCATGACTATTTTTATGCTGCAAACATTCACTACTTACTGTAGTTTGGTCTATTGTTATTTTTCTCATGTTATAAAATGTTATATGTTATAAAAATGTCCCTAATCCCACTGATGGTTATAACCAATGTGGAGATACTTAGAGTATTCAGAATGCATTATGTATAATATCAGTTAGTGTCATTAATTTAGCTCAACTCCAGCCTTAGCATTGTTTCAAGTGTTAAATATCAAAATACGTATAGAGAAAGGTAATGCCATCTTACTTCCATTTAAGATTCAAAATGAACTCTCTTGCTTGGATGTGTATGTATCTGCATGACACTGATGAATTACTACACCCAACAACCCCCACTCACCCAAAACACTGCCACAGATATATTTATTAAAAGTCATGACAAACAGAGGAAGAAGGTGTGCACATGCTAATCAGTCAATTGAATGTTGATCAAAAGCTTGAACATGGTGCGCCCTGGGGGCAAACACAAACCCTCCATTGCTAGTCTGCTACAGCTGTAACACACAACTGTGGAAATCAATAGACACAGTACAAAAGGAACTAGCTCAAGAGATGATATGGCTGCTTTATATAATATCAATCATAATTCCAGAGACACACTTGTACTGTGTGTTGAAGTTACAGAGTGTCATCCTTATGTTGTTTGCAAAAACTCTGTAATGCATGCTGCAAGAAGACAATGATCCAAAAGACTAAATCAATGGGGATGGTGTACATATTATACGCTGATGTACTTTTTATGCTTTTCATGTTATATACAATGTGTGAATTTACTTTGGGTAGCTGTTTGTTTTTCTGATTTTATCAGGTGACTTTAACTTGTGAACGGATAAACTTGCACATTGGACATTGAATCTGTGAGCCAATAGAAAACAAGAATGTGGGGTTATGGTCTGTTTGACTGCTGATTATTATGTATTATGTGTTAAGGTTAAACTTTTACTACTTTCCTACAGGTGCACAGTGTATATTTGAAAGAAGTGTAAAAAAATTTTGTTTGTTGTAGAAATATTATATTTTCCTATGGATACCCTAAAGGGATGTGAAAAAAAATCTTTAGAAATATGCAAAAGAAAAAAATATATATTTTATAGTGCGATCTTGGAAAACCCAGAGTGATAGTATAACCGTATGATGGTATAACCACCTGTATTTATAACCAATCATAAACGAGAACAAAATCTTATAATCAATCTTAATGGAGAAGGTGGGATTTCTTAACCTCACACAAACTGGAGCTTATTATTTCAATAAAAATAATTATTATCTATAAATCACTTAATTATACTGTACATAAATAAGGTTTAGACTGACTGTGGGATTAAACAGTTAAATATATTGTGCCAAACCTGGTTAAAAACATAACAATTTGAGTGCCATCTATGTATTTTTTCTCCTGTTATCTTTCTGTTTGCCTGCTATGATTTTTCTTATTAGCAGTATTGGTGCCTCTGGCATTATTGTTACTGTATTAAAATGCATGTACTGTAGTGTTTTGTTTTTTTTAATGATTTTTTTATGCAAATTACTTTACTTATGCATTATCTATTATAGAAATATTGGATAGCATACCTCTTAAAAAACAAAAGAAAACATCATTTTAGAGTAACTTTTTCTTTTACAGGGTCAGTGCATGCATCTAATACGAGACTCCCTGAGTTTATCCTCCTACCTGTTCTTCTTAGCTGCTAATCAAATCCTCCCCCACCCTGACTGTGTAAAGCCAGACTGTAAAGTCACTTTGATATCATCTGATGTGGACCTCAAAGTACAAATGATTGCAGTGCCTCCTCACCCTTCAGGAGTTTGAATCCTCCATCACTGTGCTGCTGCGAAGCCGTTTCAGGCCAGCTTTCTCTAGGCACACCTGTATCTCCCTCTGGAGTACACACACTTCGGAGCCAGAGCTCCCAGAGGAACGGATGTCACTTTGAGTCATCGTCTTCCTACCAGCTGAATGCACTTTTACGCTTTTCCCTCTGAGACATCTGCATGTGCTTCTTAAAGCTCACACACTATTCTTGGCATAAATATGTAATTAGTAGCTTACAATTAGGAATATTCTGCCTGTAACCAAGGGATATTAGCATCTCTCTTAAGTGTCACTCTCTTTACGGAAAAAAAAAAAACAGCTTTCTCTGAATAATTCAAGCATAATGAATTCCATAAATTGTTTTTCATTGAGTTTTGTAAATGAAACAACTTAACTCTCCCCCCTGTAGCTTAGCATCTTTTAACTCTGTCTCTCTTAGTATAAATGACTGACTTAAGATTGTGCTGAAGCAGTAGCTGATGCTAATCCCCTCAGGCTAATGTCTGATAGTACGCATCATTTTTATTTGTTTATTCATCCATTAATTTGCATAAACGGCATGGAACTTTGCCAGGTCTCTGAATGCTCAGTTTCTGCCTCAGCAGGGCATTTAGATTTTGCTAGAAATATGCCTTCTTTGGTGGCACGGTGGTGTAGAGGTTAGCATTGTAGCCTCGCACCTCCAGGATCCAGGTTTGATTCCCGCCTCTGGTCGGTGTGCATACAGTTTCCACATTCGCCCCGTTCTTCGTGGGTTTCCTCCGGGTACTCCGGTTTCTTCCCACAGCCCAAAGACATGCAGATTAGGCTAATTGGCATTCCCAAATTTCCAGTAGTGTGTGAATAAGAGTGTGTGTATATGTGTGTGTGCACTGTGATGGATCCTCTCCTTCCAGGGTCTACTCTGCCTTGTGCCCTATGTCTCCAGGAATAGGCTCCAGGACCCCGTGACCCTGTATAGAGGATAAAGCGGTATAGATGATGAGTGAGTGAGTGTACCTTCTTTACTAAGGTGGCACTCTACAGCCTACCTGCTACTCCTTCTTCTGTGATTGGCAGCTAATATGACCTGATACTTCACTTTCGACAAATCACTTCAGGGCTGTTGAATGGATAGTGTGTTCAATTAGTGTGTAAGTGATATATTACATAAACGAACCATAATGTGGACGCTTTTTGTCTCACTGCCCCTGCATGTAACGCTTAAGAGATTTATGACTCGACCAAGGCCGAGGATTAGAGGCAGTGCAGGATACCTCGGGCCACTGCTATCGAGAACACTTTGTAAGTTTGTCGTTCAGCTGATTTTTTAGGTTTTGTAAATAAATTTCATTCTTTGCTCATCATCTTTTGAACTGGTATACATATAAGAAAACTAGATAGGTGTCAGAAGGTGAACTACTGCAAGCTATTGCTTCAGCAGAACTGAAAGTGTCCCCCATAGTAGTGCATTGTTTTTAAAAGCCAGTGTTTTAATTAGAATTAAATTGTAAGACAATGGTGGGTTTAAATAACATGATTTCAAGCCCCAGTATAGCGACGCTCCCAATGTTAGGCTCTTGAGTAAAGCCTTTAATCCTGTTTGCTCCAGGAAAGCTGCATTATGACACTGACCACAGCTTCTTAACCAGATAGAAAGATAGACTCATGGATGGATGGATGGATGGATGAATGGAGTATTTTATTAATCCCATAAGGAAATTATGGTAATAAGGTGATCTTACAGCAGCTAATTCAAAATTTTACAAACAAGATACAAACGAAGTGTCGAAGAATATTACAGGGCTTGGGTACAATTTAAAATCAATCACTATGAAAAAATAACATGGAGAGATAATTTACAGAAGAAGATCCCAATGATACACATGATACACTGTACTGTACACTGTACAATAGTGCAGTCAGGTGGATAATCTAAGAACAGTACATTAAGGTGGTTATTGAGGTAATATGTTGCATATTATAAAGAATACACTGACCCTATGATCATTATGATCATATGTACAAGTGGATGCTTGCTAGTGATGTGTGGGGAGAAACATTGTATTGTACTTGTTTGTTTTGTGATTTATTTTCTACATTCCAGAGATTTCAAAACTATGACATAACACATAATAGAATTGAGTAATTCAGTAACAACAACAGCAACAATCAGTTGTTATTTTAAAACATGAAGGTCAGTTGTTCTGAAATAGTTCTTGCAAGAACAGTATTGTGTCAAGCACCATAATGAAACTGGCTCTCATAAAGACCTTCACAGGAAAGCTAGACCAAAACTTACCTCTTAACCTCATGACCTTTACAGAGCATAAGTAACAGACACATCTCAATATCAACAGTTCAAAGGAGACTATTGCAAATTTTGGACAATTCAGCAGTGTAGAAAGAAATAAAAATTAGGAAAGACCATGGCGTTAGAAGGTGTGTCCAAACTTTTGACTAGTACAGTATTGTACATTTTATTAGCTTGTAGTAACATTTAATATTATTACTTATTTCCAATGACAGTAGTTACTTCCTATCATTGGAAATGTATTAATATCTATAAACTGTAGCTCCACAATTTCTCTCTCCCACTCTCACTCACTCATTGTCTATACCGGTTTATCCTGTATACGTAAAGGGTTGTGGGGGGCCTGGAGTCTATCCTACTGTAGGAGACGATACGAGATACACCCAGGGTGTATCAATAACAGAATGATCTGTTTTTATAGAAATGTTTAACATACTGTAGTGCATTACAATGAATGCATTAATAGTGTATAAGTCTATATAAAAGTGTATATAAACGTGACTTGCTTTGCAGCCAGAACTACTGACATGTCTGCTGTAACGGAAAATTAATCAGCACCTTCCGATCAATCAAGAATTTAATATTGCTAAAGGTACTACATATGTTAATACAGTATGTTAGGAGTTCTGGATATAACACAGATTACACAGGACTAATTAACATTTTGATCTTTAATGTGTGGATAAGAACTGTGGGTAGTTGAATAGATCCAGTAATCCTTAAAACCGTATTAATGACCATTAATCATTAATTTAATTCAGACACTCAAATTCTGACTCTGGCACTCATTTTTCACCAAATAAAAAGAATCTGGAGAAACATCAACACTGCGAAATAATTGTGGCTGTGGATTAATGTATGAGGTCGACACCTCGGTTCTGCTAAACATATCTCTCATTAGTGTCCTGCGATAAAGTGCACTACCCTGGCAGGAACACTGCTTGAAGCTAATGAAAGCTGGCTACAACAGACTCATGTAAGCATTCACACCTTCAAACTGAACAGCATGCTGTAGAAACGTGCAAAACTGAACTGTGGCATAAAATATGACGATCAATTGTAAGATTACGATAACATTACAAGGTGCGCATGTGTATACAACGATAATAACATCGCCATAACGTCAATGCCAAAATGTCAACACATCCTCTAGGTGAATTGAATAACAATGATTAACAGTTATACACCAGTACAGTATATGACTCGTGACTATGCTCACCCAAGGCACCATCTAAGGCCAGCCTGCCTGATCCGATTCCAGAGAAACACCCAGAGGTTCTGGGAGTCATTCCCTGAGGCTCCAGAGCTGCCCAGGTGGCACAAGGGGAACCCACACAAATGATCAACATATACTGTATATAATTATGTTTGCCCAGGTCATAACTCTCTATCAGTGATTATTGTCCAATTTCTTAATAACTACATTGTGTCCACATTAAAAACGTTACACATGTTCACTGAGTGTGCAAATTTGTTGTTGGTTTAGTTGTTGGATAGCCAATGAGGATGAAGAACAGCGTTTGAGGACATTTTATTTTCCTTATGTTGCCTTCACTAAATTGTTACCTCTCTCTCATTCTCTCTCACTCCCCACCCTTTTATGTCAGAGCAAATGCTTATTTATACTCTCAGGGAAAACAGCTGTTTGGAAGCACCAGTCGGCTGGGTGACAAAAGCATTGTGAATATGTAATGAGGCGAACACGGCGCCTGTCTCCATGCCCGGCAGGATGCCTTCGCTCCGCGAAAACAAATAAAGCAAACAAAATGAATGGCAGCCGTGGCAAAGTTTAACACGCTCCGTAATTACATTTAGCTGAGCACCAGAATGTGAGCCAGAATGAAACTCGCTGTTTTTCTGCACTACGCGCTCTCTTGCCGGGCCACGAGGGCAACCCAGAGCATTTGTTTCCAATCAGTGCCCATTGCTGCAGAAGATATCAGACTACTCAGATTATCAGCTTATCAAGACATGTCCCGGAGAAGAGGGTTAAGATAACTGGAAAGGCGACATTTCCATCTGTGAAAACATCTAATCACTTCCTCTAATCACTTACATTATAGCAGCTATAAAGTGTTACCCTTACCAACCTCTCTCTACCTTTTCTTCTCTCTCTCTCTCTCTCTCTCTCTCGCTCTCTCTCTCTTTGTTAAAGTAAATTAGACAAAAGGATGTATGAAGGATGTAACTGAAGTTCTGCTTAAATTCAGCCTCATTAACATGTGGTTCCAGTCAGCCCTCTAGGGGGGGCCTCAGAGATGGGACAGAGCCTCCTCCCCTCTGTCTTTCTCTCTCCACCTGTTGAGATGTGCCTCCCGGTGGCCCTTCCCAGGCCTGCTGTTCCAGCCGCCATAACATCTGCTCCCATCTCCCATGTGTCCCCCTGCGTGGTGTGCATCCCCCCATTCACCACCGCCTCTGCAGATGTTGCGCTTCCTTGGTCCAGTGTGGGCGAGCGGAGAGCGCCAGACCCGTTTGATGTGCGATGAAACAGAATGGAGCGAGCCACTCAGGGGCCTTGGAGCTCGGGGAGGTGTTTGGTGGGAGTGATTGGAGGAAGAGCTGACTTATTATAATACCAATCAGAGTTGAAGTGTCTGAGTTGAGGTGTCTCAAGATGTCCAGAGGATTGAAGCACACAAAGGTTTCTCTGGATGGACAATTCCAGACAGGTTTTCCATTCATTTAATCTTTAGAAATGAGGTTAATTAATGGGCTGGAAATGTAAAAGAATGCCAGAACTGGGTAAAGTTAAGCTTACATAGGTTAGAACAATTCCTCCTCAGCTGGCATCTTGATAATTCAGCCAAGAAGTCATTCTACCCAAATGTATTGATTTTTCATTCATTTTTACCAGAAGTTATTTATTTATTTACTGAGTTTATATGAGTTTTGCAAATCTTAGTGATTAAGGTCAGCAGGGCTCTGTGCAGGCCACTCGAGTTCTTTCAATCCAGTCTTGGCGAACCATGTCTTAATCAAGCTTGTTCACATACCTTTGGCCATATAGTGGTGTTTACTTGAACATTCTGATAATGTTCTTTGCAAGTCAGGATGCAAATAATCATATCAAATATATGGATTTATCAAGGTTGAGTGCTGGTTATGTTCTTGTAGAACAACTCAAATGAGATCATCAGTCACTCGACAGTGGTACACAAGTCAGTCCTTTATTTCTATTGTAGCCGTTTTCTATTTGTCCTACTGTTGTTCTGGGCTTTGCAATCTCTTCCAGCAGCCCTCTATATCTTTTAAGCTGTCCAGTCATGTGCAGTCTCAAGTGGTGAATGACAGATTTTATTGATAATAATAATAATAATAAAACACCCAGATATTGTAAACAGAAATGCATTTGGGATTAGTTATTTTATTGCAAAAATAACAATGTTTGTTCTATATTATCCTGTGTGGGTTTTTTTTTTTTTTTTTTTTTTGCCCACTGAAACTGGGTGACCTTTCGGACTATGTGAGTTTAAGCGGGAAGTTGAGGACTGCTGGATTAGTGCCGGATCAGGTGAAGTGACACCGAGGGTTTTGCTGTTCAGAGATCAAAGACAGACAGAAAGGCACATTTCAAAAGGCCCCGAGAGCTCGGCAACGATCCCGACGCTCCTCTGATGATACTTAGATCTATAAATGTTGCATATTTATTTATTTATTTATCTATTTGCTTGTTTATTTTTAAAATTATTCATTGCAATAATAATCTGAGCCTAACAAGCACTTGTGGGACATGGCTTTCTTTTGCATCTTTCCCTTCTTTGCCCCCATATCTCAGGATGCTCTGGGATTTAGTGGTGCTATTACAGAGAAATTCTTTTATTTGCATCTAATGAATGATATGCATGTTTTTTTCCGCACGTATCTTCTGAATTCTGCACTAATTCAAGGTTCTTTTTAGGATACTTAACCTGCTTTCAGACTGCAACACTGTTTACTCTACATTTAGCTTCTCTTACAATTATCATTTCCCAAGACTTTTCCAAACTGCTAGAACTGGACAGCAAATTACTTTTGACAGAAGAAATTAATTGTCTCTCGCACACAAACAAAGGTGTTTTCATACATTTTTGTATTTTCAGAGTAACGAGTCGTCCATTGCATTGCGTAGACGTTCTTAAAGTACATCCACGGCACTAAGTTAAGTTTTAAATGTTAGGATGGCTGCATAAGAAAGGCCTGGTAATGACTTCCCAGCAGAATCAGGAACTCGGCGTGCGCCGCTCACACTTTGATGTTTGTTGCGAGTTTTTTCCTCTTTAAATACAGACTTTATTGTGTGCTACACTGCTCCCGTTGTCTGCCTGTGGAGAGCCCTGCTAGCCAGGTGTGTAATGAATGTTTGAGCACTTGAGTGCTGTTGTGGTCCATGTTCTTTCCCTATGCTCTTAGTCATGCCAGAGGCTTTGGTCTCCAGCCAGCAGCCTCAGATTGCTCACCGTCATGCTGCTCCGCTGGAGGACAGAGGAAGAGGTTACTGGTTGCTTTTCCACATAAAGATTAAGAAGAGTGCTACACTATGATCCATTCTTTATTATGTCCTGATCCAGGAAACTGATGGAGGTAGCAGAGCGTCCACTGCCAGAAACAACATCTCCCACTAAATTCGTAATAATTCGCACAAGAAAGGAGAGGTGAGCTTAGTGTTCGGTCATTTTTCTTTTTACACAATACTAGAAATATTTGTTCTTTTAATATACAGGATATAGACAAACTCATAAGGTTTTAAGGAATTTTTTTTTTTTACATGTCTTTTGACATAACCCACCTCTTACCCATTTGTATAGCACTTGTAAAAACAGGCATTGGCACAATGAAGTGCAAAAAACTCTAGTGCTGTGATTATGCATACAGTACAGTGTGCCACTTGGCCAACTGAGAATAAAATAAAAGCTAATATCCATTTAAAGAAATTTGTCAGAATGCATATGAGGACAAGAATTGGATGTATAGATATCTTTAATATATAATATATAATAAAAAAGTCCAGCACTGTCTATTATTTTTGTAACTATTTTACTACTTTGTACTACAAACAAAAGAAAATGTTCCCAGTTGATTATTTGGTTTGTTACTCAGGGAAAGCCCATATATTCTCATATATTACTATTTCTTTAACAATTTAAGACAGGTCTCAGAGCTCCCCCAGAGTGTGTCTGTTAATGCTCCATTATCCTCAGATAACACATTTTCCTCCGTTTTACTGCTTATTCCAACGCAACATTTCATTGTCTATGTAAATGAACTACAGTGCAACAAGCTGCAGAATTGCAGTTTAATTGATTTCTAATTGGGTTATTTAGCTTTATTTAAGTGTGAGCCAATACAAAAATTGGAATAGGACAAAAAAAACAAACAAACAAACAAAACAAAAAAACAGTGAGTGTGTCTCAATTTTTTTCTTTTATACATGCACACTGGAGCCATCTGAGTGTCTAAATGTGACTAGAAAGTTCATCAAGCTAAAGGGCTTTTAAGGAAATCTTTGTGTAAAGTTTTCTAATCTTGTTAGAGCTTATTAACACTGTGGAATTACAGCATTTATTTTTCACACACATTTCTCACTGTACACGATCTTTCCAAGGGAATGTCATGCGAATCCTAAAACGGACTTTGTGATTATATAGACTAGTGTCCTCTAATGATGGATTTAATACAATTAAACCAATTCTACAATCTGCTTGAAAAATTAAGGGGCTACAGGTTTCTGTGGAAAATCGAGTCACATAAACAGAAACATTCACTCAGTATTATTTTTGCGTCATCATTTCCCACTCCTTGTATTGGGAGACGAGGTACTTGACAAATAAAAGTCCATGTATTTGGACAAGTGACATTAACACGGGCATACAGTATAAAGACATTAATCAAAACATTTGTCAGAACTTTGTTGTTAGATGTCTTTGGTCATAATTGGCCACTTGTGAGAAAGTCTCATTACGTGTTCTGAGACTGCCAATCTCAATTCACGACCAAAGAATTCCTTTACAATGTTCGAATTTTTGACTGTGACAAAAGCAAATCATGTTGAAAAATCTCCCAGTGTAAATAGTGCTATAGGAAACGACTAAAGTCTATAGTGCATTTCAGGAACCACAGTAAGCTACTAAAGAAAAACTTTCCAGAGCCTTGTTAAGAGTGTTTTCCATGAAACACACTCCCAACACTGCCATGTGGAAGAACAGCCGTGTAGGGACACAAGTCTGCCCCCAATCCTCTGTTTGTCAGTCCACCTGAGTGCTGCTCAGGCCTGCCCAAGGCAAGACCACAGGCCATGGCTCCCTCCTCCTGCTGTGTTCCTGGAGTGCGAATCCTCCACTCCTCCTCCCCTTTTAGAGCCCAACCTTCCAGCACAGTTTCACCTCCACACTCCGCACACTTCTTGCCTCATTCGGGATAGAAGATTGAGGGTTAAGTTTATTCTACATTTATTTGAGGGGACCCCTCAGGGCCTTTAGCCTGTCAGGTGCTGTTCTGTGGCAGCATTCATGTGTAGTACTTTATTGAATAAACTTCCTGAAAAGCAAGGAATTTTACTTAACGGCTTAAAAAATATTTTCTCATTAGTTTATAATGGCTTTAATGGTTCTGCTCATCCTTGATTCAGATATATTCAGTATATCATCAATCCAATTGTTGTATCTTAGTTAATACTTGTCATGTTAGTATTTAGGGTTCCATAAGATCACAAATGCAAGATCATATAAGCATTACAACTGTGCTATTTAATCGTATTTGATCAGTTCAGAAACAATTCACACCTTTTAAATGATTTTGTTAAAGTTACAAAAGTGAAATCATTTACTATTTACTTAAACATATTCCAAAGACGAACTGCTTCATCATCCACAAATACTCAGGTTCGCAGGAGTATTGTTTCTTCTTCTTTTGAGTTTATGCACAGTTTGTTCAATACTGCCACCTACAGGACCACAGTGTGGAGCAGAAGATCGGCAGGAAAAAAAAAAGATTATCATTTCATATAAGACTTGATTTTTAATCAATAATCAATAACACAAGTCTTTCATGGTTTATTGGATATTGTGGTATTATTTAATACTCCAAAACCTGTAAGAAGTGTAGCTGCTGACAGTAAATATAAGTGCTATTGACTCGCAATGCACAAAAATGTGATCAAACCAATTTGACACACTACCTGAGATTTGCAGCTCTAGTAAACATGTACAGTACATCTATTACCATTAAAACAAAGTCAGTTACTACCAGCACACCAATAGACAGATCTTACATACTGTACTGTATGTACTACCTTTGATTCTCAATGGCATATCATCAAAGTCAGACACCTCATATTTGATTGTGTAGAATAACAGAAAACAGTTATGAGAGTAAAAACTCCCACAATTTCTTTATATAAGCCCCTGCTACACTAATGCACTTATCTCAGTGTTTCACTAGTGCTCGGATACCATCAAGATAGAATGTCTTCTTAGTATGTCAGAGCCATTATCAGATTGCCTGCTTCATGTTTTAAACACTGGCCTCCCAGGAACTCCTTCAATTACTCAAACATGTAGAAATGGCTTGGAGCCAAGTCACGACTATACAGGCGATGTGGCAATAACTTCGAGCCGAGTTCCTGTAATGTGCAAGTGGTGTTGATGATTGACTGACAGTTCCCACAGACAGATTTGTCTCTTATGCAAGTAGGCAACAAATCATCTGTCGATTTTTAAGGATAAGGCGTTCCACATGCTGAATGCTCATGGGACTGACTGCAGTGTACTCTGAGCCCCTACTGCTGGCATTGTATTTCCAGGACGTACGGCCTTCTTTAAAATGTTTCTGATATTCATATATTTTACTGTGGCCAAGAGTTTCATCATCGTATCCTGCCTGAAGTCTTCTGTCTATGTCACTTGTCGTCATTCACCAGAAATGTCATCAGAAGTCCTGGTTTGACTTGAATGCCATTGTGCATTTATGTGGACATTATGTGAAAATGTTTGTATTCATTTTTATTGTGCTAAAAGTAGTAAAAATTTTTATATTTTATTGCTGTCACAGGCAAAAATCACACAAAATAATTATTTGTGAGTTAAGATCGGTGGTCTTTTTGTATGTTCTGTTTAGGCATGCCTGTTTGCTGCAACAGCCCCCTGTGACTAATAGATGATATTATTTTTCTTTACTCACACGTTTTGGTGAAAATTTGATTGAAAGATTGTATTGTGACCATCTCATATCCTCATAAATCAAACAGTGACACAGTGAATGATTTTTCTTTTCATACTTTTGGGAAGTTCACCTTTTCCCCACCTTTTTCACGTTTTATTCTCTTTCCACTAGCTTTGTGTATGTCTATCAGCATTTGTAATGAGTTCCTCAGCTGGCTGCTTTCACAAAGAGAAGGTGAGAAAAGCAGGATGGGTTGCAAGACTGTGAACACTTTTTGATTCTGTCTGTTTGAGCTTCTTTTTGATCTTAATGAAATCTGGAGGGCGGGATGGACGCTGCATGTGAAGCAGGTTTCAGCGTCAGGGTGTCCAGCCGAGTGAGCAGAAGGTTGCGGTTCAGCTGCAGAATAGCAGTACAAGATAATTAATAATTAATCCTTTCTGATTTGCCTGATTACTGTAAGGCAATAAGGGACTTAAAAAAATCAAAGAAGTGGATGTTTTTCAAATGTTAACTATTCATGATTCTTGATAGGAATATTAACCGCTATAAAGACATCTCCTTGAATATTGATTACCTCTAATTAAAAATTCAGTTTGATTAGAAATTCAGCACTTTTCTCTGTCTCAGCCTTCCTTCAGGCAAATATATATCCGAATGGTGTGTTTGCCTCCTTAAGTCGGCTCTCTGCTTGTGGTTCAATGAAGCGGTTAGCAACCGAGAGTGTTTAATGAGACAGTCATTAGTTCTAATTAGGCCATGGTTAATGGCAATACATTAAAAGGCGAAGCACATCACTGTGAAGAATGGCAGCGTGGTAGTGGAAGCTGACTGGAAACAGCTGTTGATTTTACTGAGCGGCTCGTGCTATGAACAAATACTCCCCTGGAGCTGAGAGAGAGAGAGAGAGAGAGAGAAAATGTGAGAGAGGGAGAGAGAGAGAGCAAGAGAGAGAGAGAGACTTATGATGGATTCTGTCTTTGCACCCCGTGTCCCTGCTTACCATGTTAAACACATGAGGCTGCTTGTACAAAAACCCTGTGCTGCATAACTGCATTTGTCTTGTGAGTCTGTTACAGGGTTGACAGGGTAAATGAACAGAAATAAACTACAACACCGTAGTGTTTCCTTCTTTTCCCAGTAAATACACTCTGCTCTTACCTGGACATGCTAAATTGTATTTTATTTTCAACACCTCAAATTCATCTTATCAGTATGGAAGAGGTTTAGTGTAGGCTTGCAGGAAAGTTGGAATTTTTTTGATTTGCTTTTGAAATGCAGAACTCATTATTATGATTATGATTATGATGTTATTGCAAGTTGGGGTTGGGCATTTTGCATACATTTGTTTCATTATATGAACTGTAATGGCAAGGGTATTACACAAACAGCAATTAGGCACAGCATCATCACCAGGTGAATTGTATACCATTATCAGTAACATATCAGTAAAATGGAATTATGGAAACCTCTGTCTGGTCCCACAGAAAATCCAATGCAGCACAAATTGCTGAAAAAGTCAATCCTGGTATCAGAACACCTAGTGCATCACAGTCTGCCATGTATCGTGTTCAGCAGGAAAAGAGTTCAAGGTTGTTAATTCGTCCTTCAAATTCCTAAGATCCCAATCTGAACAAATAGCCATGAGACATAACACAAGCGCAACCCACACAATATTGGGGATAATGTTTGGGTTTTAATGTTATTGCTGATCAGTTTACATTTATAATATTATTCTGTGATGAATAGAGTAGGAATGGGCCGTACTTGTAGGATTGTAGGGACACATCTTGTATTTATGCTAAAAGTTTCTCATATTCTCAATCTGCCTACGCAGGCATTTCATTGTTCCAGTTAGCCTGCCTTCAATGTGCTATTAAGATTACTTTAAATAATAATAAAATGACAATTAATATTTTTGTTTTATTTAATTTAACATATTGTTAAGCTTATATAGATAAGCTTTTTATAAAGATAAACAATTTCTGTTGTACAGTGGAACCTTGGATTACGAGCATAATTCGTTCTGGAAGTGGGCTCGTATTCCAAAACAATAAATCAAAGCAAATTTTCCCATAAGAAATAATGGAAACTCTAATTATTCGTTCCACAGCCCAAAAAAATAATAAATAAAAATAATTAATACAAAATATAAAGTAAAAATAAAACAAATTAACCTGCACTTTACCTTTAAAAAAAAAGTAAA
>JAQMYL010000011.1:23815785-23830996 GCA_030014365.1 Clarias pachynema | reverse complement strand
GGGAACGCCAATTAGCCTAACCTGCATATCTTTGGACTGTGGGAGGAAACCGGAGTACCCGGAGAAAACCCACCAAGTACGGGGAGAACATGCAAACCCAGACCCTGGAGGTGCAAGGCAACAATGCTAATCACTACACCACCATGCTGCCTAGCATTCAACACATTCAGGTTAATTCCAAAAGCCTATGATAATTTTACATGACAATAACAAAACAATATCAGCTATATTTCACATAAAGTTCTGATACAGAGCTATGCATAATTAATAAACTAATAGAAGTAATAAATCAACTGGTAGCCTAGAGGTTGACTTTTCACCTGCTAGATTCCCATGTTCGATTCCCAGCCAATACCCAAATACAACCACTAGATGCAGGGCATTCTGATTGCTTGGCGGCACAGTGGTGTAGTGGTTGGCACAGGGTTGTGGGTTTGATTCCTGCCTTGGGTTTGTGTATGTGGCATATGCATGTTCTTTTTATGAAGATTTTACGTAAATTGCCCATAGTGTTTACCCGAGCTTGTGCCCCTGCTTGTGCCCCTGTGTGTACCCGAGCTTGTGCCCCTGGGTCAAGGCTCCAGGCCTCTCATGACCCTGTACAGGGAGCATTATAGAGACTGAGTGAGTACTTCTTCTTTGCGATGTGGATTATGATGTTATATATGCGTAATTGAAAACTGCTTGAGATGGCATTAACATTTTTCTGTAAAAAAGAATATTTCTATTATTAACAAAATAAACAATTAATATCTTGCTTGTTTATAAACAGGTCCTATAATTCAGTTTGGTATCAAGTACTCCAACCTCTGGGACAAACGATGCTCAGCTTCTTTGCTGTTGACCTGTAACCCTGCAATAACTGGAGCATATTTACAGATGAGAGAAGGTGAGTCCAGAGCTGCCATATTAATTGCCCTTTAGATTGGCCCAATTATGCCATTAACAGGGCCTAAAGTGGGAGCTAATGGCTGAAGACCTCATTTACATAGCATTAGCTTAATTGAGCAGCAGGGACAGGGTTTGAGGCCTAGCGCGAGTTGAAGGCCCGAGCTAATGTTACTGATGGATCGGTGATGGTCCGACAGCAGCCTTTTACCTGACAGCTATATTAATTAACAGCTATCCTATTACACAGGCTTTAAAAGCAATGAATAAATAAAACAGGTGATGATACAGCACATAGATTTTTAGAAACAAGAAATGGACATTATCGCATGTTGACAAGCTTTAAAAGTGTAACAAGTGCAAGTTCAGTGAGTTAGGTTATGTTTTTAATTCAGGTTAGTGTCTTTCAGTAACAAAAAACCCGTCAACCTTGTCTTAGGAAGAGACTAGCCGCATCTGAAGGTAGGCTCAGTGAAGCGGGTCAGGCAGGAAGCTCTTTTGTTATGTAAAGAGCCGCTATTTGATCCCGGAGCAGAAAAAAAAGGAAAGAGAAACCCAGTCCGATAAACTTGCCTCATCAGATAATTGAAGATGCCTTTGCTCCAATTTCCCTCCTTTGCATAAATGTCTGATCGGCTTTCAAATGCGGATCGTGGGGAGGATGGAGGATGAAGGATGGGTCTAGGCGCTGTCTCCTCTCCAGCATTATTCTTTCTGAAACACTATGCAAATCAGCGAACAGGATCATAAAAATGGGTCATAAAGATTTGAAGGGTTTCGAAACGAATCAGGCCAGAAACTGTACGTTTATTATGCGTGGGTTACCTTATGGGTAAAAGTATTGCATGTTTAAAACCCACTGACACTCATTGCTTGGAAATAATAAAGCCTAAAAAGATCACCATTACACCCTTTTAAAACAATGAGTGTTAAAATGTCTTGATCTGGATCTATTTAGTGGTCTAAATATAAAATGGCATTGCCATGGATTAATTTTTTGGTGTACATTGTGTACTCAGCTTGACATTATTATTACTATTATTATTATCTAATCCTGCTGGTGGTGTATTTTTTGTCCATTTGTGTAATATCTTCCGACTTAATCCTATTTTTCAACATATAAACAAATATACTATTGTAATTTAAACTACCTTAGTACTGGGCAGGCAGTTACTAAGGATGCTGAAAATACATTGCACATGGTCATATTCTTTTGTTATGCATTTGTTTTCATTTCTTTTCTTACATTTCCCTTTATTGTTTGTTGAACTAGATTTTATGTGCCTTTCTCCCGTTGTTTAACCGAGAACTGCTCATTGTTCATTTTTTTTTACCCCCTGTTTCTACAGCCTGGTTCCCTTTTGTCTCTTCTCAAGTCCACTCTCGAAGGAGTCATTCTCGCGCCTGTTGCTGTAATTGGAGGCGTAGACTAAGAGTTTTGCACTCATTAGTCCCCCACAACTTCTCTCATCTCTTTCCATTCTAATCATATTTCATCGCGTCCGAGGCATGTCCCCTCACTCCATCCGGCCTCCTCCCTCTCCCACCTCTCCCTCGCTCTCTGTCAGTCTTTAACTACACTCCACTTTGGCCAGTGCTCTACTTGTTACAGCCGCAACACGAGTGCAAACAATCAAAGTGTTTGGGAGCACTGAAATATGCATGGCTCTCCGTGACAGACAGATAAAGCAGGGCAATTAGGCACGTAATCCTAGAGCACGGCGAGGACTCGGCAGGCTCGGCTGTCCTCCTCTTCCTCTCCCTGTCTCCCCCTCCCCTCCGTCCGTATCTCTTTCCCGGCGCTACTCTATTGCGCTGTATTAGTTAAATGTACTTTGTGTGTCGGCTCCCCATCAAATCAAGTAACACTTCCTCTAATTGGCTTATAAATAATACAGCAGAGGCCGCATTATAATTTCATCAGTGGTAAACATTGCGGGGGCAGTCGGTAAAGAATCTATCCCTCATTAATTTCCTTATTTGGTTAGATGGAACGGAGAAGGAAGTAAAAAAGAAAGACAGAGATGAGGGTGAGACAGAGTGAGAAAGAGCGAGAGAGAGGGGAGGGGGGGAATCAGGTGAATGTAAGAAACATCACCACAGGCAAAGAAGGAGGGAAAGTTAAAAAGGGCCGCTGGTAGGAGGACACTGCGGGTGCTTTTCTTAATAGATGTCAGACATTTGATTCGATTTTTGTCAGAAACTCTCACAGAAAAAGTCAAGACAGTAGCCCAATACCTACCTCCTTCATTTTCTCACTTCCTCCTTCCCTCCCTCCCTCCCTCCATCCCAGTGACTTCTCACTCGGATCCCTTTCCCCCATTTTCTCTCCTTGTTTTTTTAAACCAACTATATGAATATTTCATAACAAGACTCATAAATATTCATTCTAATAGCTTTGCATAGTAGTTATTTCCGGTATGATTTTTTTCTATTAAAAAAAACAAAAATACTCATTATAAATTCTTCATGCTCTGAAATAATACAATGCACAAAAAAAAAAAAAAGAGCAAACACAAACAAACACACACTCACACACACGGCAAGTTGTTTGCACTGTTGCTATAGAAAATAAAGACTAAATAAATTAATAAAACACAGTAGCCTACCGAGTTTCTGGTTTAAAGGTGCAGTCAGTGATTTTAAAAGAAAAAAAAAAGGGTTGCGATATAATATTTCCAGGAACTGTTAATAAAATATCCGCTCACAGGAAACACTCTGGTCCCGATGCCCCTCACTCAGGCTCTGTTAATGCAGGAAAAAACATAGTGTGAAAAAACGACGTCTGACTAGTTAGGACAAGGAAGCGTCTCTGCTTTGCTGTCAATCATGTAGCTTACCACATTCACATTTCATGCTTTTGCTCTTGTACTGCTGTTCAAGTGTTTTAACCTTAGTTTTAAGCTAGGGCTTTGGAGAAAACACTGAAACAGAGGCAGTGTGTATTTTTCTAAAGTTTGAGTTACACTATATGGCCGAAAGATTGTGAACACCATCTAAACATCGTCCTGTGTTCCAGTTCATTGCAATGGTGTTATTTGAGCCACATTTGGGTGAGATGGTCAGGTGAGACACAAGCCTTTGGCCATAAAGCTTTGTAGCTTTGGATAAAATCGCTAAATATACCTTTTGCAAAAATCATGATTGAAGGGCTTGTTTGAAGGGCTTGCTTTCTAATTTGAAGAACACACTTCTAACCCAAAATCAAGCACAGGTTTTTCAGCACCAGGAACTGTTCATAGGTCCCCCAGCCCACCCCTCTTTGGTATGGGGTCCCCTCAGAGCAACCCACATTAGCAGCTCCCCAACAGTCCTGGGCACTAAACACTGATGTGTCTGCTTATTTTTCAAGCTGACATATTAGCATGACCTATGCACATAATATATACACACACCCACATCCACACTCCCCTGACGCTTCTCTCCGGCTCTGGGTCTGGTGTTGAGTACAGGTTTAATTAATATAGCAGTAAAAGGCCTGTCTGCTCCCTTTCTGCGTGTCCACATTAGTTCCACTTGAGCAGTTTAACACTGTCAAACAAGCACTGTGCTTATTGACGTCTCCTCCCCAGACCCCCACCACACACACACACACACACACATGCAAAACATCTAGTCATGGGTCACTGGCAGCATCCCAGCAGGACCATGTAGCTGTTAAAGGACCATGTTAACAGCCTGATTTGAAAATCTGTGGTACAAACGAGGGCTGCGGGTCTCAGTTTGAGGGTACAGTGAATCTTCTGAATCCTTAGAGAGTAAAGAAAAAATTTATTACAGGACACATGCTGTGGTTCTATATCACAAACTTTTAAACTTTTCACTCTTTTTATTTTGTATAATCTCTTGTATAAACCTTATTAGTGATTATAAATAGAGCAGCATAATCAAACTGGCTTACAATTGAAGTCAGTCAGTTCATTTTTAATTCAGCTTTTGTAGTATTTTTATTTTCTTTTTGTTTGACAGCATCTCTCAAATACACTAATTATGTGGACTATCAAATTATAATCAGATCAAACCAAGGAGGCGTCTCCCTTTTGTCTATAGCTCATGCTGCCTACCAAATCAGAATGCTATATAGTAGGTATGTGTGTTTTGGAAGGGGAACTCGTACTGGTTCTGTCAAAGGTTCCTTCAACCCTTCAAAGGTTCAGAATTACTTTGAATTTTCAAAGGTAGTTTTGAAACAGATTACACTAAAATGAGTATATCATTCATATCTATATTCTGATCTCATACAAATTTTGTAGTGCTTGTGATTTGATACAACAGCGCACAATAAAACAGTGCACAATAAAAAGTGTTTTATTCTTCATATACGACAGCAACTGATCAAATTATAAAAATACATCACTTAATAATAATGATATGGGGATTTTTACAAACCTCAACAATGCACATAATTTGCTGAGTTTTTAAGTTAGAGTTTTTCTTCACCTTGAATATAAAATTTTCCATAAATATTTGGCATACGGACGAACAAATCGAATACTGGCTAAGTTGTATATATATGTGTAGAAGCCACTCAAAACTTGTTTGCGTCAGTGGAAAGCCAAGAGAAGTGAGTTTACTCATTTTAAAACTTTTTTTCAGTCAGCGAAAGCTGTTTTGAAACAGTCAACCCACAATACCAAAATTGTTTTCAGCATGTGTTTCAAAACGTGATTTTTTTTGCATGGTTTTTTGTTATATTGTTAAAATTTTTGGGTGGCTGGAACGGATTATCTGGATCTAAATTATTTCTTAAGGGGAAATTCATATCGCAATACGAATTTTCACCTTAAGAACTCGCCTCCAGAACAAATTAAATTTGCATGCTGAGGTTTATCTGTACTTCAAAAACTTCTACAGTGGACTATAAGTGTGTACAGGTATTGTCCAAGGATCTTAGTGGTGTGTACAATCAAAGAGATTGATTACATTGGATTAAAATAGCAAAGAACTGGAATCCTTGTGACCATTTATAGCATGAATAATTTAAAGAAAGCTACACCGATGCTCACTGCTCGATCCACTCAGAGTTCAAATCAACATTGCTGACATGAAAATCTTCTCCTTTCACTCGGCAATGTCTGTAAGCCCAGTGTCTGCTTCCAGCTGACAAATGCCAACTGTGTCTTTAAGTCACACATTTTGCAAAATATGGTATTTTTGAAGAGCAATGATTAAAGAAGTTAGACATATTAAACTATGATCGTTTTGGTTTTGTTCTGGGAAACATAATCGTACTCTGGCAGTTTTAAAGGCCAGACAAACTAATGTTGTATGCAATAATCTTACTACTAGATAGGTCTGCATAGTAAAATTTTATTCAAGTCAATGTTGGAATGTCTGCCTTTTTCCTGTGACCCCTTCCTTATAGCTGCTTTAAGCGGTCATTTCATCATCATTCTTGTTCTCCCTCTATTTAAGTTCATTTATTCATTTTATATACCGCTTATCCTGTACAGGGTCACGGGGGCCTGGAGCCTATTCTAGGAGACTTTGGGCATGAGGCGTGGTACACCCTGAATGAGGTGCCAGTCCATCATCGAGCACACATACACACACACACACTATGGGCAATTTGGGAACACCAATTAACCTAATCTGCATATCTTTGGACTGTGGGAGGAAACTGGAGAACCCAGAGGAAACCCACCAAGCACGAGGAGAACATGCAAACTCCTTACACACAGAACTGAGGAGGGAATTGAACCCTCAACCCTGGAGGTTCGAGGCCACAGTGCTATCCACTGCGCCTCCATGCCACATTTACTTAAGCTAATAAGACTTAAAAACAAATCTTGCCCTTTTCTTTAAAAACTGAAAAGCATAAAATGTAAAGCGTAAAAATTTTATTTTTTTTATGCTCTCATGGAGCACATGGAACTGCTGCCCGACCTATTCCACGGTGTCTTGGAATTACATTAAATCATGTGTATTTAACATAGAAACGCATAAGTCATTTTTACCAAACAACATAGGCTTTATTTTATATATACACTTTATGACCACAAAATTGGTTATTATATAGACGTACAGTATTGTGGGGAAGTCTTGAGCCAGCCCTCATTTCATCATATTTTGCTTCAAAAGAGCCAGACATTTTTGTATTTTTAATGTAGTCTTGAGGAATATTTCTCCAGGCTTCCTGAAGGATTTTTCCAGCTTGCATTTTCACTCCAGTCCTTGTACCTGACCAGTTTCAAAGGGATATTTTCCATTTGTTAAGTCATACAGTGACCTATGAACAATTCAAACTTAAAATAAAAAAAACTAACTTAATAAACTGGTGAGAAACAGGTGCAAATGATGACGGGTGATCAGGCTGGTGATTCAGTATACTGGTGATGCTGAATGCTGAGTGGTTGGAATAGACGAGAGGGGAAATGAGGTTGCTGCTGATGTTGTCACGTAAACAACTGATTTTGAGGAAGAACATTTGCTCCCATTTCTTTATTTTTATATGAAGAACTGAGGGGTGGCTTATGACTTTTGCACAGTACAATTTATGATATATATTTATATATAGTGTCCTTTATGCAATAACAGCACATACAGTGTACAAGCAGCATAAAGATAAAGAAATGGCACTAGAGCCTTAATTCGACAGTAGCTTCTTTCTAACATTGGCACAATCACTTGTATGATGAGAGGTTTCATTATGATCCTAATACGCTGACTCAACAAAGCAAACTCTCACGTGGATAAATATGTCTGAAATAAAACACACTATCACTACTCACTGTTACATTCTTTAACAAAAGTACTGAATCCAAATGACTTTTTAAAGAAGTTCAGTCATGACCGTGAAGACTATGAATATTGTATGTTGCGCTGGGTGGGGGAAAAAAAGGCTGTGTTTGAAGTGTTGAGTGTGTGTACACAAAGAAAGGAATGAGGAGGTAGTAATTATTGTACAAATGCTTTTTGACATATCATTATATTAAAGACGTAGGTGGTTCCGCCAAAACACGGGTAACCTTTTCGGCACAATCGGTCTCCACCTTTCGGCATGGCACGCGCCCCCGCCAAAGGGGCGAGCTCCTTTTTGACAAACAAACTGCATTACTAACAAAGGAGGAAATTACAGGGGGGGGAATAACATTTAACATTACATATTGTGACATTTAGGCTTGTCCCACCTCAGTCAAAAGACAATTTCGGTGTAATCTCTTTTGCAATTCAGTCTTTTGAAACAATCTAAACTCATTTACTCAAACTCATTTATTTAAAAAAATTAAAAAAGAAAGACATGAGCATCGGTTCTGCGGGCATTTTTAGAGATAAAAATGCTGGAGTATTTCAACGTTGCAAAATGCACACTAACGCACAACAGCCACATTTGGTACAGCAGCGAGTTCTCCCTTTGGGTTCTCGCTCCTCTTTGATCACAAAGTGCTTGTTCTGCATTGCGTAATCAAGTGCTGCTCGTCCATCGTCTTCTCGTGTATTAAAAAAAAAAAAAAAAAACCTTGCGTGGGACTGCTAAAACACAAGAAACACAATCAGGAGTGCTTTTTATTACATTACGACAAGGCTTTAATATTTGCATTTGCATGGTATGCTACCATTTTTTCTGTCTTTATTTATTTATTTTTAAGAAAGGGGTGGGGAGGTGGAGGGATTCCAAGCCCCTGGGGCAAGTGATCCGCTCCGATGACCTCCGATATGGAGCAGGGCATTGTGGTGGGATCAGTAGTTGATACAGAGGATAAGAAGGAACAAGATGGAGCACTTATCATCTCACATCTCTGACCATGAGGTACTGTAGGAATATAGGGAAGGACATCCTTCTCCATCTGCGGCTCTTGTGTCAAACTGTACGGCTTCTGTATTTATTTCCCAACGGTCCATAAAAAGAGGGTTAACTATATTTAACAATATGCACTCTAACCCCGCCTCTTCTTAATTAAAACGAGAATCACATCTGTGGCTGGAATCCGCACCTCATTACTCTGGTAGCTCATTAGAGGCGTATCCCTCGGGAAGCGCAGAAACGCGCTCTTAAAACACTTTTGCCTCTGTCTCTTGCTGCATATCTGTCTCTCGCGGGCTTTAATCTCTCCCCATGCAGCCCGTGTAAAGTTCTCGTGTGAAGACGGAGGACGATGCCGATGGAGATGTTTCCGGAAGCCAATTAAGAAGCGAAACCATACGACGAGGCTGAAAGAAAGTCGTGGTAAAAAAAAAAAAAAAAAAAAGGAATTGTAGTAGTACAGGCTCAAACAAACAAAACAAAACAAAAAAATGTTCGGCAGATAGATTTCTTTTTTAAAGTATAGCTGTGTTAGGTGGAGGAGGTTTTTTCCTCATCATTTCTATTTGTACACACAACTGACCTCAACGGAATGAAAACTATTCTAAGCTCTAGACAAAACAAACCATTAGAGAAGAAAATAGTTCACAATTCATACGCGATGCTCATATATATGGATATACACACACACACATATACTGTATATATAAGAGCCATGGATTATCAGAGTAAAAAAATAATCAGTGCTATACAGTTTGTAAGGTTTCGGGTGTCCGTCAGCAGCTTTGTGACTGGCAGGGGTGATTGTGTCAGAGCAGCGGCGAGTCACAGAACGTACACGGCCCCTGTAAGATCTTCTTCACCCAGTCTGGATCTGTAAAGAGGCAAACAGGAAATGGAAATCCAAGAGAGCCGAACACGACGCAAATAAAACCCGACAAACAAGTCACCGGGTTTTCCGTGATTGTGTTTCGCAGAGCGGGGGCTGAGACGACGTGATTAGCTAATGTCACGCACCTCAGGTATGAGAGGTGGGGTTTCGTTAGTTAATACATGTTTAATGGGAGCTGGCATTAGCACGGGTGCATTAGCGCTCCTTTTCACTACGTGGAAGTACAGTATATACACAGGGTAAATTTGAGACCGCATTGAAAGCTAAGGACGTTTGCACCCAAAACGTATGTAATTCTCTCCCAGGGAAGTAGTTGGTTTCTTTAGTTTTGTAATGGACCCAAGTTGCATCAACACCATTTGTTGTGTTTCTTGGTACTCATTGATATTAATACAGAATTTAATAATCTACTTGCATGTTTAGTTTCAGAAATATGCATATTTACAGCTGTCAAAATTATTCAAAGGGTGTTCAAGTCAAACCGGGACTTGTGAAGAAACTTATCGTGAATGAAGGAGGTAAACTGATTGACATTTACAGACACTTCAGGCACAGTACGGTGATGAGACTCTTCCATCCATCCAACTAGGAACCTCTATAGTCCAACTAGGGACAGTGGAGGCCAATGGGGACCATTGTATTTATTCCCATTTTGTACGACTGTGGTAGGACCTCTGATCAACATTCACACACACATTGATGAGACTCTTAGCCGCAGTAAAATATTTGAACGGTGCAACCGTTTTTAAAAAGATCGTACATCTTTGAATGACGATCCAGACCGAGGTGTCTCGAAACCCACTGCAGTTGTTCTCGTGGACATTCAGAGAGTGGAACACCTGATCCTTGAAAGAAATCGACAGATAACTTGTCACCAACTTGCAGAAGAGACATTTCTGTCTCATGATCGGACTGCCTGTGTCACATGTGAAACACTGGCTTCCCAGGAACTGTACACACAATCATTTATCAACACCAACATTCACATTACAGGAACTCGGCTGGGAGTTACTGCCACATATAATTTTTATTGCCGTGTGCTAGAAGCGCTTTCCACATGTTTGGGCCATTAAAGAAGTTCCTGGGAAGCCAGTGTTTCACATGTGACACAGGCAGTCCAATCATGAGAAAACTTCCTACCTTGATGGTATCCAAGCACTAGTGAAACACTGTGATAAGTGCATTAGTGTGGAAGAGGACTATATAGAGAAATAAAGGTAGTTTTTACTCTCATACCTGTGTTCTGTTATTCTGCATAATCAAAAGTCCTGGTTTGACTTGATCAACCCTTGTATATATTGCATGAATCACACGAAAACCTGAGTTTTGGATCCCTACAATGAGCTCATACTTGATACATTTTATCAGGAAGATGACATTGGAAATTTTACATAGAGCAAATTGCATGAAAAAAAATGGCATTGATGCATCGGTTCTAATTAATATACTGACGTATTACATGTATCAATCTACCAACATATCATGCAAGTCTTGTCCTACAGCATATGTGTGTGCGCGTGTGTGTGCGCGTGTGTGCGCGCGTGTGTGTGTGCGCGTGTGTGTGCGCGCATGCATGCGAAGAGACACCGCTGGGCAGAACTCTGATAGATCACCACTTCTTACCCTCAGGCTGTGGCACTGAAGCGATGCTGTCCTGCAGCAGACAGCGACGGTACGTCACACTCTGACAGACCTGATACGACCGCACACACCTAAGACAAAGTGGAAAAACACACACAAGGGCTTGGGAAAATACTCAAGGAAGTTTCAGCCTGGTGTTATGCTGGATAGTCTTACAGCGCTGCACATGGCATCGTCCCTGCTTTATCCATCAGGGGCGGTGAGATCCAAATGAATTTAGGTCATTATTGTTATTTAAAACTTTATTGAGGTAGTTTCAACATGAATCTAAGTGGCCTGGTTAAAACTGGATAACTAACCTAAGAAAAAGTTGATGAGTTAGTTAAGCTAGCATTAATAATGACTAAAAAGGATACAAATGCAAAAGTGTTACACTCATGCACATTGCTGTTGCCCTTGACAAAAAAGTGGCCACGTTTGGCAAGGCATCATATCACGATGAAATTTCGTTTAAGCATGGCTACATTCCAAATAAGATAAATATACACACACATATATAAAGCAGATTAGCACAATTGGTTAGAAGAAAAAATTCAGTATCTCTCAATGAAAAACTGAATTTTTTTTTTATAAATACGTTTAAAGGGGTAAAAAAAAAAAATAAACCTCACAAAATAATTATTTTAAACAAAGACACATGCCACAATTACTGACCACAATTTAACTGAAACAAGCTTCCCATTAAAAATATTTAAGTTTTTTGAAGAGTGTATGAACCTTCAAGCTGTTACCCATGATTTCCTTCATCCATCAACAACAATGGAAATGAAATGAGACCACACAAGCCAAATACGGGTGAAGTGTGTTAATACAGGGGAAAGTTCTAAGAAAGAAAAAAAAACTTGCTACTTGCTTGAAATGCCCATTTCTACTGTTGGGACAATATTAAAAAAAGTAGACACCAACTACAACTGTTACAAACTTGTCTGGAAGAGAACTAAGTTTATTTTATACCGAGACAAGTAGAGTAAAGAGAATGGTACAATTGTCAGTAACGTCTCCCTAATAATCACTTTTAATGAATTATCAGAACAAGCAAAACTTTGGGGTCCCTGAAACCACCATCAGATGCACCACCTGGTATGCCAGAAAAAAATCTAAGTGCCTAGAGTTTGCGAAATGCTGCTAAAACTTTGACAGAAACTGTGTTCTATGGTCTAATGAAACAAAAACAGAACTTTTTTGGCACACTCAAGAGGGGCTTGTTCTGTAAGAAGAAAAGAAGCTTATCCCGGCTATAAAAAAAAAATTCAGGGGAAGTTCTGTGATGTCGTGTGGCTGTTTTTCCTCCTAAGACCCTGGGAATCTTGTTAGGGTACATGGCAACATGGACTCCATGAAATATCAGAACATTTTAAATCAATGTTTAAACTAAAACTGGGTTGTGATTGGATCTTCCAACAGAGCAGTGACCCGAAACATAAGATGCTTATTTGAACAGAACTGCTCAGAACTGAACCCCATTGAAAACCTGTGGGGTGAGCTGATGAGGAGAGTGCATAAGAGATGATATAGGACCATGAAAGATCTTGAGAGATTCTGTGAAGAGGTATGATCAGCTCTGTACTCTTCATCTTTATTAAAGGTTATGGGAAAATGCTGTATTGTTTGCAAAGACATACAAATGATATATGACATGTTATATGCAGTGTCAATAATTGTGGCACATTTGTTTGTGTTTTTTCTTTTATGATGAACAATTTGTAATTTTACTTCAATTACAGGTTGGATTTGTTTCTTCACTTCCCCAAAAGTTTCTTAACCCTTTTTACTAATCTTTATAAGGGGTGCCAATAATTTGGGAGGGGAACTGTATAACTAAGTAAAAAAAAGCAAAAAAAATAATAAAAATGCAGATATGTAGAGCTCCATAACAGCTGGCAGTCTTACCTGAGCCACATGTGTCCACTACTGCACGCAGCCTGCTTACGGTCAGTAAAGGGCAGGACCTCTTTACACAGGCTGCAGTACTCGGGAAACGTCTGCTTGTTCATTTTCTTCATTATGTGACCAATCAGAACCTGTGCAAAACGCAAGACGTGACGGACAATAAATCTTTTAAACTTCTCTATTTATTCTCTATAGATATGTTAAGATTTGACCTTTAGGTGTGCTTCATTTTCCCGTCTTTCTAGACATAGGACTTTATTACTTTTTGAGCAAACAGCTGAAATACGTTGTCGCTCTCGAACAAAGCCCATATCATATTATAATAGGGTCCAATCATTCCTTATTTATTTAATCCACCTGCCCTTTTTGCTTATAACATCACGCCAGACCTGCAAAGATTTATTGTACAAATCTAATGCTGCAGCAATATTCGAGATGAACCTTTATACTAATATGTGACAGGATTAGGCTTTGCTATTTTCATAAATGATGCTGCTAATGGCTTAAGTGCAAACACTGTGTTCGAGGATAAAACTTTATGAGTTTGTGATGTACATCATAGCACCAGAATAACTATATTTAGAATAACTATATTTAGATTTCTTACATTTGTGTGTGTCGAGTATGTGCCAGTTTATGAAGATTATTAATATTAGAGATGGGGGAAAAAATGATAAATAAAATAAAATCGATTCAGTTATGAATTGCGATTCTTTTGCGTAGTGATTCACATTTAAACACACTGACCAAAAAATGATAAAAAAAAATAAATAAATAAAAAAAAACTATTTTTAAATCTATAACAGAGCAGGTCAATCTGCAAGTGACCATTTTTATAGCGTTACATTATCCACAAAAAAAAAAAAAAAAAATTCGCACATGTTAAAAGCCTCCAATCCTCCTTGTTCTCAAACACTACAAGCGTAGACTCAATCCACTCATTACATATGTCTCAAAACACTGTGAGCACAAATTAGTTGAAAACTGTGCACGTTAGAAGCCCCGTGTGGCCGTGTTAGAAGTCGAATGCACTCGCATGCTTATAGCCACTCAACCTGCGTGCTTGAAATCTCGCTTTGATGTAGAACTATTAATGCACTTACTTTCTGAATTGAATGTAAAGCTATAGGCAGGGACGCCCAAAGAGTCCTCAAAATATATTATAGGGTGTTCTTACACACAGTCCTTTTTAGAACAAACAAACAAACAAACAAAAAAAAAACACACTTGTGTGATTAGTCAGCTTTTTACACAAATGTGAACATCTAAACAAACTTAAACCCCTCTGAAATAAATTGAACTTAGACCCACTTGAGAGGTCTCAGAGTTAACGTTCTCTTAACCTTAAAAAAAAGTTCACATTCCCGGCTTTAGCCTTTGTATCTTAGCACTCCAGGCTTGCCGTAGACACGTCACATTCTATGGCACTGATATGCTCGAAAGAAACTACAGACATTATCAATATATAGGCACCGTCATATTGGTTTAAGCGAGCCAGTGAAAAATCCATGTAAATGGAGGGGCTGTATTAAAAAACAACAACAACAACAACAAAAAAAAAAAACTAACATTTATCTTTCTACCAAGTTCAATGAGTTTCAGGTCAGAACAAAGTGCATTCACTTTAAATTACTGGGGGAAAATTTTAATAACACCTAATACTAATAATCAGTACTAGGTAGGGGATGGGGGTGGTACCGTGGCATAGCATCTCTAGGGTTGAGGGTTCGGTTTCTGCCTCGGGTCTACGTGCATGGAGTTTGCATGTTCTTTCTGTGGGTTTCCTACTGATACTTTGGTTTCTTTCCACAGGCAGATAGATTAGGCTAATTGGCTGTAGTGTGTGCGTCCTGCGATGGATTGGCTCCCTGCCTCGTGCACGAGGTCTCCTGGGATAGTCTGAGATCCCCTGTGACCCTGTACAGAATTAGCTGTATAGAAGACGATTGAATGAATGAATGAATGAAAGTAGGGATGAGAATCACCAGGGGCGTCTCGATGTAATATTATCATGATTCAATATTATCCCCCCCCCCTCACATTTTTTTATTATTATTTGTTCCTACCACTGTGCTTTGTGAAAAACCTGCAGGATTACAGAGAAACAGCAACACTTCAAATGCAAACTTATATAAAAAATAATAATAATGAAGGGG
>JAQMYL010000011.1:23799682-23811427 GCA_030014365.1 Clarias pachynema | reverse complement strand
TAAGTTAATAACCATAACTTTGAAATTTAACCCTTTATGCATACAATGTTATATGTAGTAGACCACTTTTGTGCCAGGAAGTAATACCGGCCTGTTCTGCTGGCTACCACCGCAAATATATTTCAGACCTGTGGGAACATAAACAGTTATCTATGCCCTTTTCTAAAACCCAAATTAAATTATGGCAGCAATGTGTAGTATTAAGATGTCAGTAGTCACACCATCGTTGATGCCATCATGAGATCAGGACTTTCTGTGCATATATTTTTCATATTGGAAGTGTCTAATTTTTTTTTGCCCCTCAGTAGAAGGAAGCTGTTTGAACTTGGAAATTGTAAAAGTTGCATACAGCATTTAAACACTAATAATAATAATAATAATAATAAAAGTGAGAGACCTTCCCAGTCAGTCCCTTTCCTCGCTCACAAACTAGACTCAGGGCAATAACAGGTTAACGACACATATAGTGACATTAAACATGTGATAGAAAATCGATCGTGCAAATGTTAACCTCATTCTGAACTTTTCCTTTATTTATTTTCCCCCGCGCACTCAGTGCCGCCCCCTGGCAAGATGGGTCATGAATTCCTGGGTTGTGATTCCCGACCAATAAGAAGCACATTTTCTGTTGTCTGTTTTGGTAGAGATCATGACAGAACAGGCTGAAGGAGAGACTGAGACCGCCTTTTCCAGTGGACCCGGGAACGGTTCCCACGTGTGGAACAATTTTGTTTTAAAACTAGATTTTGGGGTCAATCATTCTCTGAAATGCTCCCGGGGCCCTAATGTGAAAACGCCCTTGGTTTCCAATTACGGGGCGATTCCCTACTTAATGGGACGGTTAGTGCCGCCCTAATTAGATGACGGTCTTCTGCAATTTGTGTCAAGTGACTCAATTGGTCAGAACGGTTACTTATCGCTTTCTTGTAAAGTGAGTTGGCCAACTATTTGCAGTGCACTTATTGTACTACTACTTGTCTAGACCGTTAACTGCAGTCTAGTACCAGTTTGACATTTTAAGTTACTTTAATATTCTAGACAAGATAAGAGAGAAACTTGAGCATCTTAGGTTTATGATCCAAGTACATTTTCAGGCGTCACACCTACAACACCGGTCATTAGGTGCTGAACTGAGAAATGATCAAACTTTTCTGCTTTCGAAGAAAAAAAACATTCTGAATCTGTTGCATATTAACCTTAAATCTTTTTCTTGTATGATGTATTAAGGCTTTAACCCTTAGTTCTTCTTTACTTCACACTGGTCATGTTCAAGCTAACAGGGTTAATGCACGCACTGCAGGCATGTGATGTTTATTATTATTGTGTGTGTGTGTGTGTGTGTAAATACTTGCCTCCAGTTTACACACAGACTCCGGTACAGGAATGTGAGTGCGGTGAAGCACTATCCCCTGTGTGTGTGTGTGCTGCTCACACACCAGCTCCATGATTGACACACTGTTGACAGTGGACGCGGCGAGTCGGTGATCCTCCGACCACGTCAGCGCCTCCAGCCCGCTCACCGGACTCAGGAGCTTAACCACCGGCTCCCGCTTCACTATGGGCCCGAGTCCGGCCCAGAAATCAACATCCGGTCCCTGTTTCTCCGCGGACGGGGCCTGGCCCACGTCCACAGCACGGTCCGGTTCAGAAGCCGCCATTTTCCATATGAAAATAAACGCTTCCGTCTCCAGGAAGTGGCGGTACCGGAAGAGGCGGGACTTTTCCCCCCTTGCGCGCCTTTTCGTATGGGTTGCCATATTTATAATAATCACCCAGCTACACAGATAAGGCTTAAAGTCATAATAATACGACTTCTATACCAATAGTAAAAGAAAGATTTAGTCTGTTCATTGGTCAGAACTCGCTTTTTAATGATAGAATATAAATGATATAAAAATCTTTACGTTTTATACTTTGTAGTAAAATTTTCTGTCTGAGCAAGATTTTGTCACAGCATCATACAAATCTGTCTGGACGGAATTTAATGAAACTTTTTTTTTAATGACAATCCTTCGGTATTATTATTATTGCACTATAAATGAAATAAAAATGCTCAGTAGAATTGAAGTTACGAGAAGTTATGTGCCAGATTATGTCACAGCATCTAGCTCTCTTTTTTCCCAATATAGCCCTTTTTTCCCCCTCGAAATGGGCGTGGTTATACGCGTTACTCAGCAGAGCCAATCAACGCGATAGTTTACCGTAAATACACAGAGAATGCGGAAGACACAGATACTACCGTGATGCACCTACAAGCTGCCAAAATTCTTAAAAAAAACTAACGAACCTCGACACAGCATGACTTAAACCAAAAAAGAAAAAGGCAAGTAGATGATGAAAACTGAACCTTTAAAGATGAATGGACAGATGATTTTATGTTTATTCTTCCTACGTGAAGTTTAAAACCAGTTTGTTTCTTATGTTTTGAAACCGTGGAGCTAATAAAAAGCAGTACGTTTAAGCGCCACTATGAGATAAAACACATGCAAACATGCTCACACACACATATATAAATTTTAACATGTTTGCTTAAGCTAAGTTGGGCGCTTTTTATTATTATTATTATTTTTTTTTTTTTAGTAAATCACTTTTTTTTTGGAAATATAAAAGCACCACTAAGTAACAGAAGCACTGAGAAGTTAAATGAACTTTGAAATTTGAAATTTTGTGTTTTCCATGGTTCCCCCAAACGTACCAAACATCAGCTTTTGCTATGGTAGTGACAGGGTTACGATGATGTAATATAGTAAAAATATAATATTGTCATGGTTACTTGAAGTTGTTAGTGGTAGTCTTTCGGCTGATCCCATCAAGGGGTCACTACAGCGGACCATCCGATCAACACAACTTGCCGCAGGTTTTTACGCCAGATGCCCTTCCTGAGCGTTGCCCCAACCCCCCCAGTTTGTCCAGGCTTGGGGCCGGCACTGCGTCCAATGTGTGCAGGATTTTTTAGACTGGTGGTGATATTTTTAATCCCTGACCTAGTAAAATAGCATGAAGATTCATTCATTAATTCATTCATTCATTCATTCTTCTTCTATACCACCTATCCTGTGTAGATGGTCACAGGGGACCTGGCGCCCATCCCAGGAGACTTAGGGCACAAGGCAAGGTACACCCTAGACAGGGTGCCAATCCATCTCAAGGCAAACACACAAACATACACCATTTTTTTGGCATTTGGGAATACCAGTGAAATTAATTTTGACAGTGGGAGGAACCCGGAGTATCCAGAGGAAACCATCTAAGCACAGGGAGAACTCCACAGTGCTAACCACTACGCCACTGTGCCTCCTAGCAAAAAGATGTACAGTAGCATAATAAAAGTGCTATAGTATAGTAGATGTAATATAGCTTAGTATAGTACTTTAGAAAAGCCATTATAGATTTCTTAGAACAAGCTATTAGTATCATGGTTACCGTAGTGTATTACAATAACATCATAGTAATTGTCCTAGGCACCATGAACATGCCATTCTAAAACCATTGTAGTATCCTTGTATAACAATGCATCTGTGCAGAAGGCTTGCCAAGGCTGGTGTGGATGAACTTGACACTTCCTCACCCCACACCAGTGCCAGACCCCATTATTGCAATTGTGGATGAATATATTATATACTATTATATAAGTAGTAAATAATGAGTATATTATATCTATTAGAGATGGGGGGGGGGGATGTATTATTAATTCGATAAATGTGTATCGCCAAATTTACTCCCAAAGTTAATTTTTTTTTTTTTTTACATTTATGTATGTTTGTATTTGAAGTTGTAATATGTTGCAGTTCCTCTATAATCCCACGGATGCTCTCAACTATTCACACATTGACAGGAAGCACAGTGTCTTGTTTGGTCTGAGCGAATGGTTTGCTAACTTAGTTTAGAATTGTTTTTCCACCAAAGTGAACCAGATGCTAGTTCATGTCTGGTGCTAGTGCCCGTTCAGAGCTGGTTCAATAACAAACCTGCTAAGAGCTGGTTTTGTTTTCCCATGGGCTAGAGAGTCACATTATTACATCACTCTATAAGTTTGTGTACTTCTCTACTTCCCCAGCAATGTTAGTGGCAATAAAAAAAATGTTAGTGGTAAGCACAGCAACAACTTCAACATGGGTTTACGAGCAGTTCTCCTGGCTTTGCGAGTCTATTTTAGGAATAAACCATTAATACTAGAAAGCATTTGAGCTGCCCATCACATTTTGAGTCCATTTGTTAAAGATGGTGATCACAAACTTTTAGTTGGTTGTGATAATCCCTCTTCACAGCCCCTGACATAAGTGGTTCTTTGTTCTGACCCTGCAAATTTCTGGTGCCGCCATTGAACCATTTTTTCTGACTGAGGGCCGGTGCTTTGGCTGTCTCTGAGCTAGCACTGGAACAGCCTTGGTGGAAAAGGTGTAACAGTGATACATACTTCTGTGGACAGTGTGTCATACAGTGTCAGACACCATATAAGCAAGTCTCCTTGAGAAACTGAACATATTGACACAGTTTGAGGTGAAATTATTTGCGTATGTTATCCACATGTCGTATGTCTGTGCTGACTGACGAGAAGCTTCTTCCCGCAGGCTTTATGGACTTTCAGTCACACAGGACTAAACACTCTGATCTGCTTTCTCACAAAAACTATCTCACTACTCATCATGTTGCACATTACATGTTAACACTCATTTTGCACACCGTGAAACTTTGAACTTGAACTTTGCACATTATTCTGCACATCGTCTTGCTTATGACTGGACATGCTTTTCAATATCCAAATGCCATTTCAATTCAATTCTATATGATCTTATTTCATTTTATTATTTGACATATTTAAATTTTTTACAGCTAAAGATTCTCTATATTTTTCTATATTTGTTTATATTTTTTTCTATTATCTCATAATTTATATTCTTTATTTAAGAATTCCGTTTTTAATTTTAAGGACATCTGCAGTCGTACAAGCATTTCACTTCATATTATATGTATGACTGTGTATGTGACAAATGAAATTTGAAATAAAAAACTGTGTACGTTATTTATTTACTTACTTATTTATGTATTTATAATTCAGAGTTGTAGGGCTGATAGATAGATCAGATTGATGTGAATATTACCCACTTCAGGGATTTAATTTATTGAACGAGTGACATCATTTATCTCACATCAGAGAGAGTCTGAGAGATCATTCATTGTTGGAAGCATATGATGCCTATCAGGAGGCTTGGCAGAGGGATTTCAGGATGTCACACCTGTGACAGTTTGAAAAGCCCCATGATTTATAAATTATCTGTCCTGCATGGTTTTAACCTTTAACTCTTTGCTTTCCCCATTTTTTTTTTTGTGCATATTTTCTTTTCTTGCTTGACGCACCAAGACTAAATAGCTTCAGTATAGTTTGACACTACAAACTGTGGTTTCTCTACATTCAAATATTTACCTCAATGCCCTTTTTATGTCTTTCTATCTCATAAAATTTGGCAAAAAAAATTGTTTTTGCTTTTTTGAAACCATGTAAAAAAAAAACAGCATAATTAACCAGCTTATATACTTTTGTTTAGGCCTACAGTACTACCTTTTTCGATTGACGAAGACATTTTCTAGGTTTTTTTTTTTTTTTAACATTTTCCGAAACAAAAAAAATCTTTTAAAAATAAACGGTTTGTTACACATTCATTTGTCATCAAAAAACTGTGTTAAAGGGATTTATATAAAACAGTTCTAAAAGTAACCAAGTGTGCTTAAAAACAGTAGTTCCATGTCCCAAAACCACAAAACACCCAAAGAACATGTGATAAACTCTTATGACAACAAACAGATTCTTTTTACTTTCAGATTCTAGAACTTCAGAGTTTAGAATGACAAAACCTTCCAAAAGAAAATATTTGAACCTTTTTAAACAGCATGATTAAACTTTCAAAATTTGTTCATCTGTGAATCGTTTCTGAACGTGAAATGATCCCTTAATTGTTGTGGATTTAACCTTTTTTTTTTAGCACAATGCTTGTGAAAACTTGACTAGTATTTACTGGATGCAATTAACTTCTTATCAAGAACTTCAGGTTAAAAGCTCAGTCCCCGATTGTATCTGAGTATTTGTGGGTGAAGGACCTTGCTCAAGGGTCCAACAGTGAACCGGGGACCTCCTGATCAGAGCTCTAACACCTTTACTGCTGAGCTAGCCTTGTCCTCAGGAAAGAACATGGGAACTGCTAATTGAGACTTGAAAATCACAGATGTACCAACACAAGGTGCTCTGGATAGTTCATGCAAAAACCCCGTTTCCATTGAAACTCTCTGAATGCAGTCACAGCCGCTGTACTGCTTCGCTCAGTAGAATGGGCTGTGTTGTCAAAAGTATTTAGCAATCCGGAGGTTTCTGTAGTAATGAAACAAATTGTTACAAATCTCCGAGACAAATATGTAGCAGTGACACAAATATTTTAATCTTCCCCCCTTTCTGTCATTTGTTTCAATAATCAGATAAATAAGTAAATAGAGACCTTGGTGTATTATAATCTTAATGAAGCGTGTAGGGTATGAATATTTCAGAGACCTGCTGCAGCGCGTTTGTGGGGTTTGACGCAGGATGATCTCTCCTAGACATGTGCAGGATTGTCGGATTAAACATTCATCAATCCATGTCTCTTAGATTCTCTTCCTGCGTCTGAGCAGACCTAGTCCTACAGGACCGCGTGGCTTATCGGATTATGTGTTACAAACCTTAGCTGAAGCGCTCTTCGGTATTCATATCCTATTTGTACCTGGGTAATTGTCTGAGGTGTTTTGGATTTACGCAGTCTAAGTCTAATAGCTTATATGTATAAGATTACGTTTTTAAAAATAAATATTCTGTATAATAGTTTATACGATCTATGGTTTTACTTATTGTGGGGCTTTTCTTCTTCTTCTTCTTCTTTTTTTTCAGCTTGGACAGGATTTAAATTGAATGCTACTTATGCAAACAAGTAGATAATGCAACAGTGACAAGTTCAAGTTTTGAATCTTTAAAATATTTTTTTTAAAATGCTTGCTATCTGTTCTGGTGTTGTAGCTTTACTGTTTCATTTTCAGCGCTTCTCCTCTGCAGCGCGCTTTCAAAACATCCTGCCCGAGTCCTATAGGGACGCAGTGACGGATGGTTCATTGCATTTGCTTTAATCATTCAGCTTGTGGAACCCCCGGGGAGAGGTGCTGCAGCGCATTACCCAAAACACACAATCACTGATATAATTATAATGATGATAATGAAATGTATTTAGAGCATGTCTCCCTCTCCCTCTGCTCTGTCTCCCTCTTCCCCCACCATCTCTATATGAGGAGGAAGTCGTGGGTGCCGGAGCTGTTTCAGGCGGGAAAGAGAAATTTGTTGTGTTCTTGGCCCCCTGTGTTTCCTTGTGGAGTCTGGCCGTGCCCGGCAGAACGGGGCGCCGGAGATTAGCCGTCAGAGCTGACGGCTTTGCATGCTACGTGTGCCGTCAACTGCGAAGGCTTACCTGACAGGTGTTGCTCCCTCTCAGATCCTCAGTCTCCTCCTGAGCTGAGGCGTCCTCAGGGCCGCTCTGGGCCGAGGCGTCCTCGTGGCCGTTCTGAGCAGCCAGATCTCTTCTAATTGAGAGCCTGATGATTTCTGATCAGTGTGCAGCACATCACCCACAAGGCAACATTTTCTCAAGTTCAGTATTCAACCTGCATAGAGAAACTTTTAAGAATGAAGGTTAAATCAACCAATGCCATGCTGCTATTACTGTCAAGAGATCGGACATTTTTAAAAGCATCTTAAAAACATTTAAAAAAAATGTCTTATGTTCAGTATCAATACTATTAAAACACCTTTGATTTTGAGATCAAAATCAGCGAGTCCCTTAAACCTGGAGGATAATCAAGATAAAATGTGTTCCTCTTGACTTGGGAAAAAACTTGTCTGGAGTCATGCTGGGTATATTCCCTGAAGTAGCTGATGCACACTGCCAGTGCCTGTAGCACATTTCATTTAAGCGTGCACTTGGGTTAATCTACTTTTATTTCTCTACAGAATTGAGCCTCATTAAAAGAAATGGAAACTTAAGTGTGCTAAAAAAAGGAGAGGAGACAAATGAATAATCGCATGTATGCATAGTGATAATGGATTAATAATTCATAGCTGTGTGATGATTAATTAAAAAAAGGCCCCAGGTCCTGTGGCAGGTATAGCCTGAAACACATACTGCCATTCCCCTGCGAGCCACAGAACATCTGAACTTTCTCCCCACTTTCTTTCTGCTTCTGCTTTCTCGCTCTCGCTTTCCTTCAGGCCAGGTGCAGGGTTGCTTCCATCCCTCCAGTGGGGTGCATTTCAGTACATTTGTGACAGTAAGATTCTTCTTTTTTCTACTTTTTCTCCAGAACTTTGAGAGCATCCTGGTGTTTTGAAATGCATATCATGTCCATGTTGACTTTGGAGAATACATTTTCAAGTCATAAAGTTCAGAGTAAGCCATTGGTTACATTGGCATGTCCCTGTACTCTCAATACAATTTTAATGTTTTTAAAAAGTTGTTCAGCACTGCTGGGTCAGACGAGGCCTGGATGTCCATAGGCCTGGTATTGACAGCTGGTGTTGGGCAGGGCATGCCCTGTGGCAGTGCTGCAAGAAGGCTATGAAGGCCCTCATCCCCATCTCTCCTGTGCTAATGGAACAGGGCTGGGCTGCCAATATGGCACTTGTGGGAGTAGAGGCCCTCTGAAGCCTGGCACATGGACCACACAGCCATTCTGCTGTTAGGTTTGAGACAGGACAGATCCCCACCAGGCTCTGCCCACTGCTGGACAGCCTAATGGATGCGTTTGGTGATTGGACAGCATTGGGTGAGGCCTTTGTGAGCTCGCCAATGAGAAGGGCCAAATGGGTAGCTCAGAAAGATTTAGAGCTCTTGGGTCATGTCCTTGACAAGTTTCATTTACCTTGATACCTGGATATTTATTTGCTGGTACTACGCTGGATACTTTCCACATCTCCAGTATTAACTCAAACATGGTTGTGGAGAAGATGCAATGTATCCAAATGAGATTTTTATTGCAAATTGGGTGAAAGATGGATTTATTAAGGCGCCTGGCATGCTGGGAATCTTGAGGAAGAGTGATGAAATCAACAAGTGAACCTTAAAAATCCTGCAAACTAATCAATATCCTAAACTGAAATGATATATAGTCCTTTGTGGTTTGAGTTAGGTAGCAAAATGGACGTCCTTCAAGAGGAGGTCAGGCAAGAGTTTCCCTGCCAGAATCCATCAGAGGAGGGAATGTGAACTGGAGCCTAGGAAGGGTATGAGCAGCACCGGGCTTTGGCTGACCACATCCTCTCCTCTCTGCTCTTTCGATTCTCTCCTGTGGGGTTTGGAAAGGTGGAGCAGTGTGTGGGTTGAAGCCAGCACAGGTTCACCTTAGGCCTTTCAGCGCAAACACTTAGCTTCTCTTACCCTACTTTATTGAGCCACACACATTTCACGAATAGATCTAACTACTAAGTACCACCTCAGCCGACAGGTGCAATTTGTAGCAAGGACCTACAAACCCAGCGTTTGCTAATTATGAGACAGTCAGCAGAAAATTCCCGGCTTGACATAATGGTGCCCTGGTTTTTCCTACATGAATATACAGTATTCCTGTGCTAGCTAAGGCCAGGCTGTTAAACAGGTCACTCTGTGAGCACCTCCCTCCATTCCTGCCACCTTCTACCTTGGAACTGGAACAAAAGCCACTGGCAGCCTTTCCCCCGCCTTTTTCTCCAGCCTCTCTGTTTTATTGGTGACAGCTGTCGTGATACAAACTCGCAGAGTGAGAGGAATGATGTGTCAGTGGAAGGTCCTTTAGCCCGTGCCACTAATCTGTCACATGCGGTTTGTTGTTTACCGTTCCTCAGGCTTGCTGACCGGCCCTCAGCGAGCATTGCGCCGTAATGACGACAGATGCTGACCCGTAGAAGTGCGAATCTTGGCGATTTCCCCCTGCTGCCAACCTGTAAATTACAGCTATCGGGAGTAATTAGACCCGATAAAACCTTTCCAAGCATCATCCCCCATGCGCTCACTCTCTCTCCCCCTCTTTTCCTCTCTCTCTTTTGGCCTGCCAGTGACACGAGAGTGGGGGATTTGAGAGGCACAGGGTTGCTGGCATTGACCGATCCCACAGTTAACCTGTCTGTGACACTTTCTTCTCTTATTACTCAGCTCCTGCTCTTCTCTACAGCGCTCACAGATGTGGCTACAGAAAGTCAGGCCTGCCTTTTTTTTTTTTTTTTTACATTTTTTGACTGCCATTGTTTTTCTTTCACATGCTTGCTCAAGAGCATGACATGAGTGTTTCATTAATTGGCTATTCAAGCTGTGCCTCTTTTGAAGGATCTATTTTTGGCGTTGAAGCAATGAAGAGGTGTTAGGTGAATGTCACCCTGTCCATCTACCTTCCTTCAAAATATTTCAAATGTGTGTGAGGGTATCCTAGAGATATGTCATATCTGCATGTATTTTTCTCTTCCAAATTCACAAATTTATTTCTGCTATTCTCATAGAATTACCCCAAACATTTAAGTGGGACTGTTATGAAATGGCACAATTTTTTCAAATGGCCAGTAAATAATTTCTGTCCCTGCCCTGTCCATGGTCCTGGCACTACTATCAACCCCCACTGCTCCATGCTGCCCTCTACTGCCAGGCTCCCTTCTAACAACAGGGTTCACGGCCCTTTAAGGAACTCACCTGATGCTAAAGGTCACACAGCCGGCTCTTGTCATCCTCTCTCCGTCCTCTTCCCCTCTTCCTTCTCATCCACTCTCCCGTCTCCTCAGCGCTTATTTCCTGACCGCCGGAGCCAATCGGCTTCCGCTGATGCCTCCTCCGCCACCAATGCAGAGTGGCAATCTGTCACTGAGGCGCTGGAGGACGCCACCCTGCTGGCCACCTTCCGCACACCAGCGTAATGGCTTCTGGCAGCTCTAGAAAGATAAGTAATGGGACAGAAAAAGGGAGAGAGTAGAAGAAAGCGAGCAAGAGAAGGTTGGCAAGGGGTCAGTTAGTTTAGGAGCCACTCTCACTTAATAACTGGACCCCTTTTCCCTCCCCTCTCCTGCCCACTGGCTTTCCTTCATCCCCTCCACGCCACCCTGTTTTGGCGTGGTCGCTTCGCGCGATACTTCAGTGAATAAATGAGTCGTTTTAATCCGACTGACAAGCTGGCATTGCCCAGCCCTGCCCTCCATCTGTACTGGAGGCCAGCTCAGCGGCAGGCCCTGGGCAGCTCCGCGTGCCAATCCAACACACTCACAGCTTATCCTGGCTTCAGTTTCAGGGACAGAAGGGTTAGACTGCCGTGCGGCTGCTGCCCTCCACGCCAAAGAGCTATTTATATAAGAAAGGGATTAACTGCCGCTATCTTTGATGGGCTGGAACAAAGGCTAAGAAAAAAGGGACTGGTTAATTATTCATTAATTACCAGTGTTCTGGTCGGGCTGAATATTTCTACTGGAGTTATGTTGCATGACAGGAACCAAGACAGCCTCCTGGTTTTGCTTGAAGAAATCATAAAGCTTTGAGAGATACATATCGATTAGCCTGCAATGATATTTATTTGTAGGTCATTCCATAAAATATATAATGAGCAAGTTCAGTTTCCAAAGTGTGTGAAAGAGTGTGTGAGTGAGTGTATGTGTGTGTGTGCCCTGCAATGGATTGGCACCCTGTCCAGGGTGTACCCCGCCTCGTGCCCTAAGCCTCCTGGGATAGG
>JAQMYL010000011.1:23757354-23794927 GCA_030014365.1 Clarias pachynema | reverse complement strand
CTCATAAAACGGGCGTAAGGCAGATAGAGGGGGATGCACCTGCACAGGAAAGCTCTTACACACACACACACACACACTAAGAAGGTGAAACACACTTCCATTGCTACACTCATCCTCACCCACCCAAGGTAAAATTGCTCCATATAAAGCTATTTATATCTTAATTTATACAGGTTGGCTGGTGATGTATGGGTCAGCCAACCTCCGTCTCCCAATCCTCTTCAATCCCACAATGCCCAGAGTAATATCTCCTCTTGAACAGCAATTTATTTTCCTCCTGTAGTGGAGTTATTTAAAAGAAAAGGTCTCATCATTAAAATGTATGCTTTTGCAGCACAGCGAAAGCAAAGGGCAGCCGGCGAACGCAGCTTCGCATTATTGGAAGTAAGAGAGAGAAAAGGAAAAAAAAGGGAAATGGAGCACATCTTTGTAACATATTTGCCCATAGGGTGGGTTCAGACTAACAAAATGGAGAAGGTTAAAGTTATCCCATGAGATGAATGGATTTCTCTTGACATTTACTTGCAGTGAAGGTACAGTAAATCTCCAGCATGGCTTATTACTGTCACATTCAAGTCCGTGCACTCACAGATCAAAATCGCAGATTTGTTTCTTTCTCCACCGCCCCCCCCCCCCTCCTTCCTTTCCACCACATTATCCATATATTGCATATGAGTGCAGAATGATTGCAGGGCTTTCTGTCATGTCCTGTCCTCGAAAAGAATGTGTCTCTGGCCACCTAAAGGGTTATTCCTGCGTGAGTCTGCCTTTTTTTTGATCCCTTCCACCAGCTGAAGTAATTAAAGGGTTATTAGTAAACAGATACTCATGCTCACTTACTTGTGCCAACTGTTTCATGCCATCTGCTGCCTGTGTGCTTGATTTTGACATTGAGAAAATCAGGGATCGGGAAGAACGGGCATGGTATCCCTTATGGGAAAAAAAATCGCATACATTTTACTTGTGATAATTCATTTTTCACTTTTAATTGTGTGAGTCGTATGTGAATGCATGAAAAGCTGTTTTAATGTCAAATAAACACCCGGCATTGTGTGAACACAATTGGATCACGTGGGGGAAAAAAAGAGTTATTTATGTGAGAGAGTGACACGAAAGCTCATGTCATATGTGTGAAAAAATTTAAAATTAATGCTGAAATTGCATCTAAAAATAAATTATCTGTATTTAAAGTTAATGAATCATGTACATAAATGATGTGTCAAAAATGAATGAACCATGTGGGGAAAAAATCATATATGGAAATAAATAACGCTTGTAAGAATTATATGTGAAAGTAACAAAAGTTACCACTATGTAAAAAGATCTGTCACTGTATGAAAATAATTATAAGAATTGGTAAGAATTCACATATGAAAATTAATCATGTTTTAAAATCCCATGTGACCATAAATGAGTCGTGTAATGATTCACTTAGAATTTAATCGTGAACAAATCAATCAAAATTAAAGAAATATGTTTAAAATCACATAAACACACACGCAAATCAAATTAAAACCACAGTTAAAAAATAAATGACATTTATTTAAAAAAATGTTACATTTAGGAATCACATGTAGAAATGAAATGAATCAAATTAACATCACAAGTGATTCATATAGAAATCTCATGTCAAATATTTGAATCATGTAGAACTCAATAATGACAAATAATGTATCAAATTAAATGAAATTGTGTACAAAAACGTACGTGAAACAAATTACAAGTAGGAATCATATACAAATAAATACATGATTTACAAGAATCATATACAAAATAGATGAAAAAAAATATATGAGAGAATTACACATTCACATCAGATTTAAGCGAATCACATCAGGGAAAATTCATCAAATTAATCAAATTAAACCCAAAGTTAAATGAATGACGTGAAAAAAGATGAATAATGTAAGAATCATATACATATATATATGTATATGATAAAACATGCATGATGTGTGTGTGTGTGTGTATGAATACAAATGCCTATGCAAGTCTTTCCTTTTTTGTATTTTTATCCACACAATAGTTCACTAGTTCAATTCAGTCTTTTTATTACACCTGCAACCAGCATTTTTTTTTTTGAATTGGAAATCTTTTCCTTGCTCTCTTTTCTCTCTCTCCCCCCTCTCTCTCTCTCTCTCTCTTTCTTTCCTTCTCTCTCTCTATCCTCCCCCTCTCTTTTCCCCCTGTTCATTTTATTTTCAGTAATATTGAGAGGATTAACCCCTCTGGCCTCTTGGTGGTTACTGTTTCATTTTATTCTTATTAAAATCTTAAGAACCTTCTTTATTATTCCTGTATGATACTCCCTCAATAATCGAGATCGCTCTCACCCGGTGTGTTGCCAAGTGTTCGTGTGCATGTGCATGTGTGCATGCAAGCAGGTGTTTGCGTGCATCAAGAAATGTGTGTGTGTGTATGTGTGCTCATCACTGCACACGCTTCTCTTTTAGCTGATTGGAATCCTTTGTGTGGATTTTTATAGTCTACAAAAACGTCTGAAGTAATAGCGATTATTCTGAAGCGAGAATAATTGACCATTTTCTCCTGTTTCCACTTTCTCCTTCTCCTGTTATTCCCTCTGACATGTCAGCTTCCCACCTGCACTGTCTCTCACTCACTCAGGAAAGCTGTACGTACGCCAGCTTACAGCCTACTGCATTGATTTTTCTGACACTTTCAGTGTGTGTACAGGAAATAGATGAACTTCACAAATGTTGTTACACCAAAGCTTGATAGATCACGCTGTGATTTATGCAGCTTCCATAACTCGGGGTGGTTTATATAGTAATGCGTATAGGCAGGGTGAAGCAGTGAGTGTGTGTGAGCAAAATGAGGAGCTTAAAATTTCGTTCTAGTTCTCAAGAATCTGTCTTCAAATTCATTTTTTAATATCAGACATATTCAAATCTGAATATGTCTTCAAATTCACTTTTTAATATCAGTGTGCTATGAATTGTTTTTTTTCTTATCTATTTATCACAGTGAAGAAAATGTCTTGCAATTCCATTCATTTATATTGGTTTAAGACGTATAAAATTACCATCCACTTTATTAGGAACACCTGTACACCTGCTCACTCTAATGATTAATTAGTTATTTATTGACTATTAATTTTAGAGTAATACAATGTTAATTATATAATTATATCAGCTAATTGTGTCACAGTGGTGGAAGTCACAGGCCAAGAGCGTCAGTTAATGCTTACTTTAAACTGCAGAATGGGAAAAATATGTGATATTAGTGGCAGGGTGGCTGGTGCCAGTTTCTGTGTATTTCAGAAGCTACTGTGCTCCTGGCATTTTCATCCACAAGTATAGAAAAGCATGGTGCATGAAATAATAAACATCCAGTGAGCAGAAGGTATTCTGGAAAAATACCATTTTGTTGCGAGAGGTCAGAAAAGAATAAGGTCAAGCTGATAGGAGCATAAATAACCACTCTTTACAACCGCTGTGAGCAGAAATGTATCTCAGAATGCACAACACATTGAACCTTGATGCAGATTCCCTACAGTAGAGGAAGACCATATCGGATTTACTGAAAACTGAACGAAGGCCGAATGATGTTAATCCGTCTAACCAAACTGTCCTGGTTCTGTTATATTGTGCATGAATGAGCAGGCATACAGGTGTTCCTAATAAACCGGATGGTGAATGTACACTGTGATTTAAAGTGCGTTCGAAAAACATTATGCTGTCTACTTTCCTCAAATGTAGTCGATCAGCAATATATTTATTTATTATTTATTTATTATATATATATTTATTTATTTAATGAAGGATATGAGGCTGATGTAAATAATAAAAATGTATTTCATCCAAAATACAGTATTTTCTATTATTATTTGTCCTTGGAGTAAATCCAGGATTTTAGTTATGCGTGCTCATAAACCTGCACATGACTGAAAAAGAAATGCAAATTTCTGTGAACATTTAGGGTTTATTTAGGGTTATCGATAAAACATGATTCCGATTCCAAACATGTATGGTTATTATTTACTCATGTGCATTTAATAAAACTTTAATAAAACTAATATGTGCAGTTTCCTACTATATAGGCTCAACTATATTTGGTTTTCATGAGACTCTAATACATAATTATGTATATTTGTAATTTTCCTATTATCCAAAAATATGATCTCTTACAGAATTAAATAAAGGGCGCACGAGCTAGTTCATGGCACACCTAGTGAACACGAAGCCTTCGCTCTTTCCAAGTGCCTGTAAGAGACAGTCAGGCAGCTGATCTCCTCTGGCAAACAGAGACATAACCAAATCCCCCCCTCTTCCCGCCACGGCACCGAGGTCGCGGCGTCAAAATGACTCTTTTTATTACAGTTCATAAACACCGACTCCCCTGGTGGCCCAGGGAAATTTCACATAAACTTTGATCAAACAGACGTTGGCCTCCCTGGTTTTAAGCACTTCTCTCTATGTGTGAAAATAGCCCATCTCAATCACCGGCAAGCAGAACAGAGGGAAAAGCGAGCAAATAGCACAGCCGTCACTGTATCAAGTCATTATTGCCTGCGACCTGAGGGAATAGATTTCATATAAAAACAATAAGTTCTTCTTTCTTTTTTAAAAGAAATAAATACAATCTCGGTATCAAATGGAACCATGCCACACCGGTATACTTTGCGGCTAAAGTTAACGAGTTAGACTTCAGAGAAGACATTAACTGTGTGGAAAGTGATGAAGAGTGCTCAGTAAGGCCTTTCTTTCTGCTTACAGGATCCATATAGAGAGGCTATGGATTTCCTTGCATGAGCTATGTGAGCGTGTTATTTTACAGTATTGTAACTATGTAGTACTTAATGGGTAAATACATAGTAATAACGGAAAACCCACTGGAATATTACAGAAGCCAAATCCAACCGAGCTGACATTTTTCTTCTAATAGTACTCTTTGATGTTTCTATTACTTTGACATTATTGTGCTTTGACTGGTGTTTGGGCTGTAAATTATTATTATTACTATATTTTGATACTGTGAAATTCATTCATTTATTCAATCATTCATTCATTCTCAATACTGCTTATTCTGTACAGGGTCACGGGACGTCTGGAGCCTATGCCAGGAGTCTTCAGAGTCTTGAGGCCATGAGGCCACTGTGCTAACCACTACACCACCATTCCCTACTGTGACATAACAATTTTAATTATTAAACATGTTTTTATCTGTTTTTGTTCTGAGCATTAAAATATCTTGGGAAAATACTTCTGTCCAAATAACAAAAAATGGAAAAAAAAAAAAAAAAAACACAAGCAGGTCTACCAATTAGGTGACTGATACTACATGATAAACTTTCCAATAAAACACCCTAAAAGTACAGTTCATAAGCTTCAGAAAAATGATTTCATTTATTCATCTTTAGTAGAATATAAGTAAGTATAATTATATAATATTATATATGCTCTATTATAATAAATGAAAATATCTAACCATTAATGTGGTGGTGTTTTATTGTAAGGAAACGTTTATAAACCACTAAACATTTTTCACATTTTTCTTCATGATTGTACTCTTTATGTTTTTTTTTTCTAACTTGACAAGTGAGGTACAGTATCTCATTTCAACTGGACTTTTTTCTTGTTAAGTAGAAACGCTTCACTACTCACCCAAGTAGTTTCTTTAATCAGGGGACAAGATGCTTTTAGCTCTTGGAATGTAAGTTACTACTATTATGCCTCATGTAGGAGAACTTTGAGGAAAAACAAGTTTGGATATCCTGAGGAACAATGAAGAATAATGTTAATGATGATAAGCTTGGCACCGGAACCATCTGTGTCAGTACTGATCTTGCGCCTGCTGCTTACACTGGCAGCGTACACACACTGTGTTCAGTGACAAAATACAGGCGCATGCTCCTGGACTTATTCAGGATGAGTAGATGTGTCGGTAACCCAAGAAAGAGGAAAGATAAAGTTGTGGTTGACATCTGTGGGTAGGGATATTGGAGAGGACCCTGCTCTTCTTTCTGTGTCTTTGTCTTTGTCTCATAATATGAGCAATTACTAATGCACATCGAGTGTGTGTATGTATGTATGTGTGCGTGCGTATGTGTGTGGTTTATGTTTTTTTTCCCCATCATTTTCAGTGATTTACAGTTAACTATCCCTCCATACCTTCCTCTCTCTACATTCTTCTTTCATTATTCACCAGCTATTCTCTTTGGTGGCTTAATAGAGCTATAAGAGCCCCTTATCAAGCTCTTCACTGAACCAAAGTCACTCTCACTCATCTCAGGCTTATCAGATCATACACTCATTTCAAAAGCAGTTCCTCATTAGCTTTGTAAATGATACCTTGATGAAAAAAAGAGCTTTTTTTTTTTTTGTTAATATTTGATTTCATTTTGCAGGGTGTGTTTTCTGGATCCCTGCTATTTTTCATGACTTATTTTAATGTCACGATCAAATCTTTATTAGTAAGCAATATTGCATGCATAGAAAATGGAATTAGGTATAACGTTTAAAAAATTTTTTAAAAAAAGGTAGTGCAAGACAAGGTGTAGACAAGACAAAAGGTAGACAAGCAGTCCTGAAATCAATATGAGGATCAATATATCACTGTATATAATAAAATTGTCACAAAGAAGCACAAATCTACAGTATCAAGGTAAGAAGAAAAAATGAGTTTGGGGCATAAACTGTTGGTTTTGCGAAGTGTAAATCTTCAGGGTTGTCTTGCAGAGATATCCACAGCAGCAGAAAGTACTGTAAGTTACAAATGCAGAAAGCTCAAAGTAAAAGAAGAAGTAGCAGGCCGGTCTGGAGGGTGCGAGGATCTGGCACCATAAGTCAACAGGGATGCGCATGGAGAGAGAGAACAGAATATTAGGTACTCTTTTGTGGTTCAAAGGGGTGTACAGTGTGATCGGAGTGCAAGCATGGACTCAGCAACTCTATTGTAGTGTTGTGCTACTGTTTTTGTGTTTTGTTCTTTTCCTTTTTAGTGTTTGATGTTATTGTTGCTTATTGTACAGTATGGGTTGCTTTTTGCACCATAAAGCAACATTATGCTTTTTTTTTTTATTATGGTTGCCATGATTATTGTCTCTGTTGGTGTTGTTATTGTACTTATTATCGCCTTTGTTTTTTTTGTTTTTTAAGGTTGTTGAGGTTATTGTTGAGGTTACAGTTGTTGAGATTTTGGTATTATTGTTGCTGGTCGATTATTTGTTGCACTTGTTATTTCTGTTGCTGTTTTTTGTTGTTGTTATTTTTTGAGTGTGTTTTTTATTTATTTATTTATTTTATCAAAAATGTAATTCATAATTGCCTGATATGTTGTAAAAAATAAAGAACTTCTTCACAGTAAAGTACCTAAGGGCATTTTTATCTTGTGAGACACTGATTTGTTAATGCTATTCACTATTTCTACATTAATGTAAAAACAGCTTTGGGAATATGCTCCTGTTTGTATTGCCCTTTCTGAGACAGATTCTCCTGCAGGTCTGGAGTCAGAATCTCAGTCTGTGCCTCTTTCATCTTTGCCCTTTTTTTCTTCTGGAGGAGTCTGAGGGGTTCTTGTTTCATGTCATGTCTTATGCCGGAGTCAGTGGGACTCCAAAGGAACTCTCACCTGTGTGAACGCGGCTCTGTGAACCTATCAACCTGCCGAGCGCTTTGTGCAGACAGGCGTGAAGCAGACTGCGCCCAAAGCACACGTCACGCCCGGTTAGGAGATGCCTAACACGCTAAAGAGTTTAAACTGTTGCGCTTGGCAAAGGCAATTTTATTGATAACTGTTTGAAGCCTATTTCTCCCCCCCCCTCCATCTCTAGGCCTTATGTGGTATCAGGCTTCTCTGTCTTTATTCCACTTGCCACTCTCAACAGACTTCAAATGCAAGAAGCTTCCTCTTCTGCATGGATGCTGCGAGCGTACATCCCTCTCCTGTCGCTTGCTGCCTCAGCTGGAAAAAAAAAACAGCACTCTGATCTGCCACACAGTATTCTCTAAAGCCTCACATCTTTCTGCTGTATGGAAATATTTATATTAGCACTTATCTCTGATGGAGAAATGTGAATTACTGCAACGCAAGCTAAAGCTTCAAGCTTTTATTTTTGCACTGCTGAAACTGCACATTGCAACCAAGATTTCGTGCATTGTGTTGTTTTGGAATGAGAAGCACGTTGCTCTTAGTTACATCTGCTCTGTCTTTGTTTCTTTCCCTTTACCTCATGCCGCGTTCATTTCTTCCCTTGTTAGCCCCATATCCTCCTCACGCTGCCTGAGAATCACAGCTCAGTCTAGTAACACCTTGGTCAGCCATAAGCGTCCTCAGAGGCAAGAAGGTAACGGTAAGTCCCTGGATGTTGAGTGCCCACTTCTTCCACACCTGTAGCTAATTAGGTGCTGCTTGACCCAACTTAGTACCATTAACTGTAGCTGTGCTCTAAGCGCAAAAACGATTAACATCATTATCTGGGATAATGAGACATAATGTGAGACACTACTTACTAAGAGCACCACATGCCACTTGAGAATTTCTTCCTGAACCTCTAACCTGATCTACAATCCTCTCGAGACTACCTAGAAACCTAGCAACCATCTCGCGCAACACTTTAAGCGCTCTAATAATCAATACTGCAATAAAGCAATGTCACCACTTCCTGTTTGTATGGGACAAACTTATATATCTTGATTATTTTACTAATGTATTAACAACAATTTGCAATAGTTACCTATTTATCTAATTTAAGCACAAACTAGCTTTAACACATTTTAGGATTTTAAGAATAAAGTAGTTGTTCAATAATTTTTTTTTTTTTGTAAATTTTTTTTGTAATAATTATTACATTATTGTTGTTGTGCTGGTGTTGGTGGTGGTAGCATGGTGGCATAGTGGTTAGCAAGTCAGTGCCAGATTAATGTTCCCTTGTTGTCCATGGTGTATGATTAGGTGTGTGAGTGTAAGTTCCCTATGATAGGCTCCCTGGCACATTTCCCCTCCTTTTTTTTCTCTTTTTGTGAGTTTACAGGTTTGTAAACCATGGGTTTTATTCCAGATGCACTTCTTTTTTTACAGGCTTGGGACTGGCACTGAGGATGCAATTCATCTGTGGCTGGATATCATATACACTACCGCTCAAAAGTTTGGCATCACTTTCTAACTCCATGGTCGTTCCTGATTTTTATTTCTTTCTACACTGTAAAACAATGCTGAAGTCATCCAAAATATACAATAATCTCCTTTGAACAGTTGATATTGAGATGTATCTGCTACTTTATGATCTGTAAATCCTTCATAACGGCTCTAATCTGAGGTGCTGTTTGTTAATTGGTGATTTCTGAGGCTGGTAACTGTAAATGAACTTCCCCTCTGCAGCAGAGGTAAATTTTGGTTTTGCCTTTCTGTGAAGGTCTTCATGAGAATCAGTTTCATTATGGTGCTTGATGGGTTTTGCAAATGCACTTGACTACTTTTCATGCAAGAACTGTTCCAGAACAGCTGACCTTCATGTCTTAAAACAACAACTGACTGTTACTGTTGTTACATAATTACCTAATTCCATATGTGTTATTTCATAGTTTTGAAATCTCCAGTATTGTTGTCCACTGTAGAATAAATCATTAAACAAAAACAAAGAAATTTGCAAGTGATCCCTAACTTTTGAGCGGTAGTGTATATATACCCTCAGGGTAACAGTGGCAACCAGGCAGTTGCGAGGCTCGAACCCCTGACCAACCAATCAGCAATCCAGAGCCCTGGTGGTGTTCTTCTTGTTACAGATTTACAATCTGCCACCAAACAACCAATCAATCAAACAAACAAATGAATAAATATATGAATGTATGTTAATCAATGGGTTATTTCATGAACTAGATTTAACTACTTCACCAGCACTAAAGACGATTCTGTCATCATGTCATCACATCCACTACAACTTCGTGTTTCTCCAGACTGACTGCAATCATACAACACGCCAAACATTACAGGATGTCTTATTTATAGTACAGATATGAGGCCCAATACTGACTTATAAATCCTAGATTGATGTTTCGTAAGACTTGCGATTGTCCATTTCTATATTTTTTGCTGCAAAGATGTTCTATACTGTGTTCATACTGAAGACAGGACACAAAGAGAATACAGCACTAGTAAAACCTGAAGCATCAAGCCTCTGATGTTCAAACCTGACAACAGACACATTACTACACTACACATTACTAATAGGATATTGATATTACATAGATGTATATAATAAAAATCAGTAAGGATACAATGGTTTGACATCAATGTGGTGTCAAAAATGGGGGAAATGTTGTTGCTGTACGATGTATAAATATATGCATACAGTATAAAGTACATGTAGATTCAGTATTTGCTGAATGATCTTGTGCTGGCTTGTTAAGTGAAACACTAGTGTACAATGGCAATCTGATTTGTATGCTTTTATAAAGTATACTCTATACCAGTACTGTATAACAGATAAATGTTAAACGTCACAATGTGGGAGAAATGGGAATTTACCCATAGCATTTTGGTTGTTGGTTCCAGACAGGCTGGTGTTAGTGTTTCAGAAACTGCTGTTCTCTTATTTTTCCACACAACAGTCTCTAGAGTCTACACTGGAAAGTGTAGAAAAAACATCCAGTGAGTGGCAGTTCTGTTGGAAGAAATATGGCCAGACTGGTTTGAGCTGACAAGAAGGCTATAGTAGCTCAAATACCACTCTTTACAACCATGGTGCGCTAAAAAGCATACCAACATGAAAAACATATCAAACCATTGAGGCATATGGGTTACAACAGACCATCCAAGGACAGGGATCTGAAACTACACTGGGCACAGGTTCACTGAAGGGTGGAAAAAATATCAAGCAATATGATTTTATTTTACTTACCGCTTACCTCAGTAAAAAAAAAAAAAACACAGAAACATATCTGGACATCTATGGATAGATATTTATAAGACTATCTATATGACCAAAGCAAAGAGAAAGGGAAATCATCTAAAATAAAGTGATCAAGTACAACAACCATCAGTTGATGGATCAGTGACTGTTTTTTTTTTTTGCTTTTTGCTTTTGCTTGACCTTATGAAAGATTTATCCCCTGGAGCTGTGTACATGCTGTACATGCTTTTCGGTGGTAAAATCTACATGTGCTGTATGCGAACGGCACAAGCACCGACTCAGAATGCCGAGAGCAGAACGTTGCAATGAGCATCTTCCCCATGGGCTTTCCTCGGGAATGCCAGCAGCAGCCCGACTAAAGGCAAGAAGAAATAAATCAACTTTACAGCAAACATCTTCATCACGTCGTCCGCGATAGCTGAACTCATCCCAGGGAAATGGAATGCGAACTTTCTTGCGTTTTCTAGGATGTTATGGTGCAGCAAACACATAAATTAGAAATGTAAGGCGAGAAAATGCCACTGAATATAGCTCAATTCTTGTGTCTGATATCCTTATATATAATAGGACTCCAGCCACAGAGAACAGCAGTTGACACTTCAGATTCTACTGAAAACTCCCAGGAGTATGTATGTCTGCTTTTTCCTCTTCCTAATGCAGCGTGTGGCCTGTCACACTGGAGCATGAAAACAAATAATAACCTGGTGTCCATCCCCTCCCTTTGCCCCTTGTGCCTTCACAGACCCCATCACACACTCTTGCCTCGCTTCACACAGGCGAGCGTTAAAAATACATGTATAGCTCTGCTCATCCTTTATTCATTCTTACTCTCTCCTTTATGTTTATGAGGCTCTGGGGCTTCCAAGGTCCACGCCGCTGGCCCAGGGGGGTTCAGAGAGGCTCCAGAAAGTTCCTGTTTTTCAAATCTAATTCACTATAAATGAGCCCCCAAAACATGGTGTGCTGCTGTACATACATAGATACATTGATACATACATATACATACATAGATATGTCCTGGACATTGGGATCATTACAGAATATCCTCCTGGATGGAGGGTAAGGTTAGACCTGAATACCTGGTAGATTTCACTCCTCATACAAGTGTCCATATTTTCATTAACAATTTATTTTCATTTTTAAGTTAACCAGTATTATTTTGGAAAATTTCTATTGATTATACCAGAGGAAAAGATATAGGCAGGGAATTCAACACATGGTGACAGAGAAAAGTCTGAATCCATAGGCAAAAAATATTTTAAAGTTTAAATTACAGTAAATAAATTACGGCCTCTGACTTTGTGGGTCTTGTGTGTATGCTAAACACAAGAACGTTGAACATGTCTTACTGTATGTATTTATTGCAATGATATGATTGTCCTGGACCAAATAAAATTACTATAAGACTATTCATTTCAGATGAGGAAAAAAAATAAGTCTAGGAGTGGTTGGTCTGGCTCTGTTCCATCTTTTATTGCTAGTTTTGAAGTCATCTTGGGTCTGAAATAAAAAGTAAAATGTCAGATTTTGTGTCAGAAAAAAATTCTATGGATCCAGATTTTGGACCATTCTTTATATAATAATAATAATAATAATAATAATAATAATAAGACACCACCATGTCCCAGCCAGTGGGTGTCAGTGTAGAGTAAGGGGGCAATAAATACACATTTCTTTATCCCTTGTGATGGTCAAAATGTGTGTGTGTGTGTGTGTGTGTGTGTGTGTGTGTGTGTGTGTGTGTGTGTGTCCATGGCTTTGACACTGCCTGTGTCTGGTCTTCTCTGCAAATGTAAATATTCCCAGAGGAGTGTATCTTCTACTTATCCATGCTAGCTTGCAGTCTGCATTTGTGTGTATATGTGTGTGTGTGTGTGTGTGTGTGTGTGTGTGTGTATGCTCTGGGGTAACCAGGGACTAAGGATAACCACTGAGCCCTCCCACATCCCTCATGTATTGATTAGATAATCACCCTGTCACCTACTACACATATCTTTTACATGCTCCCTGCTGAGTGAGACATGGCCTATATTGCTGACTGGAGGAAATCTTAACACCGAAATTGTCCTTTCATGTCTGCCATCGAGCTCTGTGCTTTTGTGTCCATACTCCCACTGTTCACCCACTCTATCTCTTTCCTCTTTCCTCTCTAAGGACCAAGACAGGAACGTTTTCATTATTTGCTGAGATTGGAATGTCAATTCCTTTGCCCCTGACTCCTGAAGTTTGGGATGCTTTGGCTTTTATTGTGGATATGATTACCGAGGTTGTCTCCCCTACCTCACAGTGAGGTTTTTATACACTTCCTTCAGGCATGGATAAAGTTTTAGGATCTAGGACGGTGCAATGGGAACCGCTTACCATCTCTTTCCATTGTTCCTCTCTTCCTCTCCTCTCACTAAGTGCATCCATATTTTTGGGATTTTGTTGATTGCTTCTTCTGTGTATTGAGCTCCTCTTCTTCTTTATGTAAATGTGTTTTGGAGAGAGACAGAGGACGACTGATTTGGCATGCTGATGTCGTTCCAGCAACCTTGTCCCGGGGTCAGAGGGGTCATGATGCTTCAGCTGGCGTCCCTGACTCTGCTGCCCAGTCCCTGTCCCAGATATCCACAACTGCTCTTAAAGCACTTATTTTTGGGGGTATCAATAGAGTATGGAAAGCTTAATGTTTACGAGATATCACAATATTTTAAATAAGATTAGAACAAGATTATTATTATTATTATTATTATTATTATTATTACTACTTTAATTTAATTTTACTTTAGGATTTTTTAGCCTACATGAACCTCAAATATCAATCAGTGTCTAATAAAAAAAATTCTTACTAAACTTAGTGTTCAGCATGAATTTTCTTGTAAATATTTAGTTACGGATAAATTTGTCCTTGCAACTTTTATGCACATTGAACTGTAATTTTTTTTTTTTTTTAATCTAAGCTACATTTCTATTTGTCTTTATACAGGAGGCTTTACTGGAGGAAAAAGTCTCAGGAGAGAAAAAACAGACGCCTCCATAACAATGCAAATTGGACTTTGATCGACTCTTTAATTCCATCCGACTGCTGTTTTGTTGGTCTTTTTTTTTATTTATTCTGAGTCAATGAGCTTTAATGAGAGCCCCTGATCCTGCGCCTCTATGCTCCGTGGTCATGTTTGGTGTTTTGCCGGGAGCTTAGCGACGCTCTGGCCGCACTTCATTAACCCTGAGCCGGCCACAATCCGCCCTGAGAGTCTCGGGGATTTACTGCCGTTCTTTCACATGCAAAAGAACAATCTTTTAACAAGAGCGGAGAGCGGCTTTTCTCCGCAATCAGCTGCGCACTTCGCAAGAATAACCCCTTTTCATTAATGCTGAGGAGGTATTTGCTTTTCTTGGGAAGGAGCAGAGATCCGTGTGATTGTGATTATTTCCAAATTGGTTTGAGCAACCCAGATTGTTTCTCATTAATTTATGATAATAACATATTTAAAGATTCTACAAATATCCAGTTTCAAATCAGCTTTAGCTACATTTTACGAATATCTGCTTGGTTGGATTTACATCTACAGACATCTGAATCATGAAATTAAGGGTTTTTTTTTTTTTAAATATAATTCATATATTTTAGTCTCAATTTGGACATCTTTCTAAAAGAATGCTGATTTATATAACCTTTAAGTGTTTCCTTATACAGTAAAGTCACATAAGTGATTTACTTTCTGATTTACGTATCGATGGTCTACGTGTTTTTATTTTCCGACGTGACTTTTTTCCCCAACATGATCCATTTATCTGAAAGTTTAATTTTTCAGATTTTCAGAATAATTATTTTTCATGATGTCACAAATTGTCATATCTGTATAATCGTGATGAAATGCGGAATGTGATCGCACACATAGATCTAATCACGTGTAAAAATTGTTGTTTATGTGAATGTATGCATGACTGTGATTTTTCCATATTATTTGTCAGAATTTCAAATTTGGCTTTTTGACATTTTATTTCTAAACGTAGAAATGAATAAAGTCAAAAACTGTGAGACAGGACAATGTGGAACTCATTCTTGTTGTTTTATGTTATTTAATAAATCTAATTTACTGACATGACAATCTCCAGAAAATGTGGAACCTACGGGCTCTCATCAGATAGTGTAATGCTGCGACTTTTTGTCTTTTATTTAAAATCTTATCATTCTATTTAAACAAAAGAAATCAATATAAGTTGGAATTAAAAGATCCGTAATTATCTCTATGAACACTATCTGGAAATATTAATGGCTATTTTAAAATAAATTAAATATCATGAAACTATTAGTGACTTGTCAGTGCTTAAAGTATCATCATACATATAGATTATGGTACTTACAAAAAAATGCACCAAAAAAAATGCGTTAATGTTAGCAAATTGCTTACTGATGAGTAGCCTATAGTAAAGTTAATGTACATTCATGTGCAGTCTACCTTATATTAAAAACTGCAAAAAACATTTCCTAAATAAGTTTGTATCAGGTTCAGATTTGGATGTGACCTCAGACTAACATTGGGTCATTGGGCCTCTGGTGCTGACAGACTTTCTGACATCTTTAAGTCCAACTTCCCAGTGTTGATGCCAATGCTGGTATCAATTTGATACCTGGGAAGGAAATTATTTAACTAAGCATCTTACATCTTTGTGGTCACTGATGAAGCAAAAGATAGTGTAATATATAAGATAGTGAGTACAAGTACGACTGCAGGATAACTTAATGGAAATACAAATTAGACACCTGTTTGGGACATTTTCAAGATCCATAAACATATTAACACCCAAGGTGTCTTCAGTACTAATTACCCAAAGTCCTCGGGATAAAATATGCCCAGTATATTTGATAATTTTTGGTAATATGATCTAGCAATAGCAATAATAACATGTCCAATACCATGATTGCGACTGTCTGTTTGAGACTGTATTACAGCAACAGTAAACTCATGTTACAATTTTTAACTGGAATATGGTAAAGGGGAACTATTACTTTCGGTGATAAAAACTCCGAGCACTTGAATGTAGCATATTTTAGCACTGTGGGATTTTCTGTTTAAGGCGCTCTGACATGTGCGATACGAGACAAACCCTGTTATCGACTTTCAATTAAAAGCCATTACAGACTTTTGTCTAATCGTTAATGTGCCATTCAGAGAATGAACTCCCCCTAAAAAACACACTCCTGGAGCGAGTGATCTTTGGCCCGGTTTAAAGCAGTCCAGGCCGCCGCTCAGCAGATGTCCCGCCGGCCGGTGACCAGCTGTTGGAGTCGGTTGGCAAAGGAGCAGACAACCGACACACTCTCTGAAGGGAAAAAAAGAAAGGTGGGGGTGGAAACAATCCATTTTCCAAATGGGATCATTTAGGGCACTTAAACAATTACACACTTTGGTGAACATTAATATTTCACGTATCGCATATTGTTTATGGACAAGCTGAATGAAAAGGATGATAATAAAAAACCCTAACTGGACACTTGTCACCACACTATACAAAAGACAACGTGGTGTGTGTGTGTGTGTGTGTGTGTGCGTGCTTAATTTTCCTAACGTGAATCCTTTACAGAAAAGTTACACGAACTTCACGTAAATCAACACTTTTTTTTTTTTTTTTTTTTTAAACAACTTACATTTACAATTACAAATTTTTGCTCATGGCTGTTTATTTTACATTAATATTCGTTTATTTCTCTTATAGGCTAATAAACATTTTTCTCTTATTTTCTCTTAACATTATTTTTGCATTAATTAAAACCAAGTTGGTTGCACTTATTTGTCGCGTGATTCCATATCGTTTCTATGATGCCACGTTTTTCCCAAGGTTACGTGGGCAATATCTCACGTGAATACACATTACACATCTCACATAATCACGTGTGAACAACGAACGGTTACAGGTCAAATGTGATTTTTCTGAAACTTTGTCGCAATAGCAGCGTGTGTTTGGGTGTTCAATTTGACTATGGTGAATCCTTTACAGAAAAGTCACGCGAACTTCAAGTGAATTAACACGGTTTTTTAAGACAACTTATATAATTATTTTTTCTATATAGGCTACTAAACATTTTCAATTTCTTAATTTTGTATTAATCTTTTTTTCAAGTTGGTTTCACTTTTCTTGAACAATGAATCATTTTGCACAATCTCACGTATCTCTCATAGTCACGTGTGAAAAACTAACGATTACATGTAAAATTAGATTTTCCTGCAACTTTGTCGCGCTGCGCAGCGTGTGTGTGTGTGTGTGTGTGTGTGTGCGTGCGCGCGCGCGCTAGTGTCCACTCCATTACCCTACTGTGAATGCCAGTTTGTAATCCTTTACCCGTTTTTTTTCCAGGCGCAATCTGGATCAGCGCTTCATCCCCTGCTCACACTGTGCTATTCCCGGCGTGTGATTAAAGTGATATTTGTGCTATAATCTATTAATAAGAGATGGTCTACGGCAGAATTAAGATTCTCGGCTTGAGTTTGGATGTGTAAAGCCTCTGCAGGCGTCTCTGAAAGGTTAAAGTTTCCTCCGACTGAGACGCTCTTATTAACCTTTTTTTTTTTTTTTTTTGGAGGAGGTTTGACAAATTAAATCCACGATGCTAACCAAATAGTGAAGGCTGTGAGCAAAGTGTCTGACAGTCGTATTTAAATTTATTCAAACACATTTTTCCCCACTAATAGATTTTTTCAAGTGTAATTTCGTGATTATGACTTGCAGTGAATTTTGTTTTTGTTGTTGTTAGGGAAAAATCATTAAACAAAATTCTGACAGCTCTCTATCTAGCTAAACTATCTATACTATAAAATATGGTAAAATCTAATAATTTTTTTTTAGGTTGTTGATTTTAAGTGGCAAATTTGTTTATAGCATACTTTCTGGAATGTACTAACCTCATGATCCGAATTATCATTTTTTAAATAAGATGTATTTTAATATATTTGTTTTAGTTTCTATGTCAACTATTTCATGGTCACAACTAGGGCACGTTTCAAATGTGAGAATATAAGATCAGATGCCCTGAGACTAGCTGTCAAGTTTATCTGCTTGGGAGATCAGCCAATTAATTACCAGCAATCATAACTGCAGGATCATCCAATTAATTAAGAAATGGTTCAATTAAATAGGTAGATAGGTAGTTCAAGGGTGATTACTGTGCTAAATCGTACGATTGTCCTACAGTTTGAATTTAGCCTACAGAGCAACTCAGAAATTTAAATCAGCGAACATCTCCTGTTGAACGAGTGCTTAAAGCATTTAAAAACCAAATAAAAAATCGTTAATGCAAACTAATGTAAGAAATAATGTACGATTTAATTAAACACGTAAAGGTAAAGGTTTGTTCACTTCCCACGTTTCCACATATATCATTTAGTGAAAGATCTTTATTTGCACATTTATAAAAGTAATTCTCCTTATTACCTCAAGCCTCTCCGTCCCTGTGCATTCAGCAGCTATAATAGTTTTCTTTTTAACCCTAAAAGTTCATACCACTATAAGCACAAAGGAGGAGGGCTAAAGACAAGAATCACTGCACAAATCAATATTCTCAATATACACCTTCACCAAAGAAAGAATAACAACGGCTCTATACAGACTTAATGCACAATATCTGCTCTAACACATCGGGTTAGGGTTAAAATGGCAAAAAGAAAAGATAAGGGGAAAAAAAAGAAAAATAATAAATGAAATAAAAATCGAAGGCTATCATTTAACGCGACATTCATCACAAGTAGGAAGTGACATTCTTCGGGGCTTTTTTTTTTTAACGTGTTAGGAATATTGTTTAATCCCAAACAGCTTTTCAATAGGGTTGCCAGATGAATCCTTTCCACTCAGTCTGGAGTGTTTTCTTATTTCTTTGAGTTGAAAAATCTGGCATAATTTAGTCACATTTGGTGAGGACATTGTGTTGATTTAAAGGATAACCAATTGGGACGAGTTTAAAAGAATTGGATGTAAACAGTGATTACAATCTGGCAACCAACCCTAAGCTTTAAACATGGCAGCAATTCAGAATGACTCCCATTTCATATGGCAAAATAGTGTTTTTCAAATAGATCTGACATTTAAATATCTAAAAGATCTCTGAGCACAAATATTCTTCACACCTGTTTTCAACCTTTTCTATCCACTTCAGTACATTCTGCCTTTACGTTTAGCCGCTGGGGGGAAAACTGTAAAGGAGCATTTCTTTGATGACTGGATTTGGATATTCTTTGATTCTGCTGTAATCCATAAGAATTACTACATGAAGGCGTTTTCATTTCTGTGTACGTGTCCTTGATCATCTTCGCCTGGAAGAAGACTTAAAAAGGAATAAATTAATAAAAGACGAATAGGAAAACAAAGATTTGCTGTTAACCAAATCTACCTATTTACACGGATCTTATATGTTTATTTTTTACAGTTGAATAAAAAAAAATACAAACTGCTTTTCTTCTGTTGGTGTTTATATCTCTATAATATCAAGAGATTTTTTATTTTATTTTATTTTACACAGGGGCTATTACTATTCTTGTAACTATATCTATTCCTGCTAATAATAATAATAATAATAATAATAATAATAATAATAATAGCCCATCATGTGGTTTGTTCTTTTTGTTATTATTGCGTCCGTTAGAAACATTTCTGAAACATTTCTTTTTTTTCCTGAACATAAATAATAACAAAGAATAATCCTATATAAATATATAAGTTAAATACAAAAAAAGGGCATAAATAATTACATAAATTATGACTAATAGCGGTAACAATATCATTAACTTACAGTTTGCTTCTTCATTTAAGAAGCATATATATTGGCTTTTTGATATAATATATATTCTCAATCCTTTAGTCAATAGTAAGGTTAAAGTCCAGAGCTGCCAGGTGTGTGTGTGTGTGTTTGTGTGTGTGTGTGTGTGTGGTGTGTGTCTTAATAAGTATAGACCAAGAGTCCAGTCTATGGTCAAGAGTAAAGTCCGAGCCAGGCCAGCTCATCGGGGTGGGGTTGGTCTGGGCAGTACCACCCCGGGCAACGGAGGGAGTGGCGGCGGAGGCTCGTGTCCGCCCTGCAGCCCGTGCAGGAGGATCCGCGGTACGAGCGGGGGCCGCTGTAGAGCTGCAGGAGCGGGGGGAGGAGCTCCGGCGCCCCGGCACAGGTAAGACAACGCAGCCGCTCCGGGGTCCAGACCCGACACCAGACCTTGCGGGTAGAAATACGGCGACGGAAACATCCTCTGTAAGGCCGAGTAATTCCCGGCTTCCGCTAAGAGTTCCAGTCCCACCGCCGTCTGCCTCTTCCATTTCGTCCTTTTAATGATAATTTAAAAAGAAACACAGGGGATTAAGCAGCGCATAAACCCATTCGAACAATAAAAAGCCTACGTTTTACGTAAAACGTGTGATTAGTTACTAAGGTACTATGTTAGTGGAGCTTGTGGTGGTACCATCAAGGGGATGCATTTTGTATATAAAGGTCTATATAAGGTAAACAATTTAATTATTTACAAACATACCGTCCTTGATGGTACCATGCACCTCAGCGACAGTCATTATTCATGAGGGTAATAAAGTAATAAATGAGTCAATAATAATTGTGTAAGGCACAAGTGTAGCCTAACAAATGTGTTGTTCTTTATTAATTTCACCCTAGAAAATATTTATTAATATCACATAAATCAACACCATGACTATCAAAACTGTATGACAGTACAGTATGGGACAAATGCCCCGCCTCCAAGAAAAATGTGTGACATCACTAAGAAATGCTTCAGACACGCATGCAACCCAAATTGTAATACTTTGCAGCGAACAAATTGTTAGGGCCAACTATAGTTTGCTATCATGTATCACATATCATGAAACATATTGAGCATAATATTATTGATTCCTTTAAGGAATGCAAGTAACCATGTGCTTAAAAAAAATGAGAGCAGTATTTATGAATAAAAGTCTTGATACTATTGTTTTATAACACCAATGGGCAGAGTCCAAAATATTTGTAAATAGTTATCATGCAAAAATAAATGTGTCTCTTTCTTTCTTTCTTTCCTCTCTTTTTTAATCACAGGAAGTTGGTAACGTAAGCAACAGAAAACAATACTTGTGTGTTCACCAAGTCCATGTTTACATGTCTACTGTTTTTAAATGCTCTTATGAATTTCAGTTAGAACTGACCAATGCTAATAAATTATTATTATTATTATTATTATTATTATTATTATTAATTGTAGTAGTAGTAGTAGTAGTATTGAACAGCAGAAGAAAACAGTTATGATTTTTTGCTCTTCACATCTGAGTGATCTGTATATGGGAACTTGGCAGGAAAAAGTGAACCCCGCCTCCACATATGCTGCGTTGGATGTAAACTGAAAGTTATTAATTAATAAAAAAAAGAATTAAGGAAAATTATAGTGTTGGGATAGACCTACATATTGTGCGATTCCAAGGATAAAAAAGCCATATTTGCCAGTAAATAATTAATAATTAATAATAGTAATAATAGGCCAATTGTCTGACTATTAAAGCGGATTTTTAATAATTGATGGACGCACCAATTAATAATTAATTTTTGAACGTACGGTGCGTTTTGCATTGATTTTATTTATTCAGACTAATATGTAGCAAAACGCAAACCGAAAAATAAGACGAGAGTTCTACATTTGACCATATCTTATTTATCCGTTCATCTCATTATTAATCTACTTCGCAAATCAAAAGGTATATTATAGGGGAAAACATAGCTTTATACAAAAGAACACGTTCAAGTTTTTTTATTTCCTTAATTCCTTACCTAGTTTACTTGTTTTTTATATGTGCTGACAATCAAGATACCTAGGAGATTTTTTGTCATTACTTATTTTTTTGTAGCAATATATATTTGTTATATTATATATTATAAATATTATTAAACAACTGGAAATGTCCGTTGTGAAGTCAATCACGTTGAAATCTATCTATCTATCTATCTATCTATCTATCTATCTATCTATCTCATGTTGCAATATTTCTTAAATAAGCACCGGTTTTCCCAGTGCACGAACATTACAGAATTGTGCTACGGGTGTGAAGAGGAAACAGGAACCTCTGCAGTGCGATGTGACCCTGTAACCCAGCAGGTCCTCACCTTCTGTTTTGGTACCAGGTCTTCACCTGCGTGTCGGTGAGGTTGAGAGAGGCCGCGAGCTCCATGCGGTCCTGCACGCTCAGGTACTTCTGGCGCTCAAAGCTGCGCTCGAGTTGTGCGAGCTGGTGGTCGGTGAAGGCGGTGCGCGCTTTCCGCGGCTTCTTCAGTCGCACCTGGGGGCTGTCTCTGCTGCTGGAGATCTCTCTGTCTCCCTCTTCTTTCACTGTGAATAAAAAAAAGGAGAAAGTAGCGCATGTGAGTGGAGAAAGGCGTGAGGGAAAAAACACGCAGAAGTTCGTTTTGGAAAACGCACAGCCTACTTGGTTAGTTTTGACACACTCTCAGAGCACTGCACAAGTAGGATTGTGTGTGTTCTGTGACTTCGGTGTGTATATTTCAGGCAAACCCTAAAGGCAACCACTATAAAAGATGCACAATACGCACAAACGCTGCAAAACTAGCACCTTTTGTATCATACCACCGCAACGTGCATATGAAAATCTCAAATAATTTTTGCTACATGTAAAACGAAAATATTGTTTCTTTTTGTTATTGAAATAAAAGTAAATATTTTTTCATTTTATAACAATGTAATAACTTTATGTGTTAGCTCATCAACTTTGATACACCGTGTTGTATGATGCATTTAACAAAAAATGCATCACACAAACTTTTCTCCATAAAGTTGCACATGTTTACACAATAAAGCTTAGAACTGCATGCTACTAAGCAGTATATCCAAAAAATACTGAAGTATGAGGTTACAAAATACTGATTTTTTTTTTTTTTTACATTAATAATGTATGTGCATTATTTTGGCACCCCTGGATCCACTGACAGGAATAAAGAATTTACTGATGATATGAATTAAAAAAATCTAATTCAATACAAATTTTTATCTTTCTTTATCTTTAAACTTAGAGAAATAAGACACCCTTCTTTCCAAGCCCGTATAGAGCAAGAGACACGGTACAGAGATCAGCGCGTCTCTGAAGGAGAACAATAATCCGGCTAATTGAGCCACAAGGGGACGGAAAGCTTTCAGCCGAGACTCTGAGAAAAACTTCACACAGATCTATAAAGAGCTCACTGTTACAAATCTGATTAACACTGGGACAAATTACACCAAAAATCAGCTTTGAAATCAAAGCAGAGCGCGCGCACACACACACACACACACACACACACACATATTACGAGCACCACGGCTTTGATACATAGAGCATTCATATCGAACCCTCTGATGTCGAAATTCAATGTGCCTGTAATAACATAGGAAGTGATGTGTAGAGTGGAGTGGAGTGTGTGTGTGTGTGTGTGTGTGCGTGCGTGCGCGCGGGGGAGGGAGGGGTTCGTTATGTTGGTATAGCAGAAGAGTGACGTTGTTTAATAATAATAATAATAATAATAATAATAATACCCATCATCGTTATGATCATCATCACCGCTGTGATAATGATGATGATGATGGTGGTGAAGAGGAGCAGGAGGAGCAGAAAAAGAATAAGGAATAGAAAAATGCGAGCTCTAAAAATTTAGCATCTTTGCATTTTGTAATTATTATTATTATTGTTGTTGTTGTTGTAAAAAAAAAAGATACATATATTTTTTATTATTATTTTGTGTATTTTATGATTTGTAGCCTGTGATAGAAAATACCAGTTAAGCTGGAGACAGGTGTGTTTTAGCCCCTTTTTTTTGCTCACTTTTAAGTGTTTTTTTTGTTTTATTTCATGTTTTACCTTTCAACACGTCCAACTAATGAAACCAATGAAAAAAAATATATATATACGCTGATATTAATATTCTGCGGTATAGTTTACATTTCGCATCAGAGCAACGTGCGCTTTTTTATTATTGAAATTATTAGCAACATTACTATTAATAAAAATGTGTATGTACAATTTACAGAAATTACTTTTTGGGATAAACTGCTCTTGTTGAGGATAACTTGCAAAAATAATGAATCCAGTAGAAACTGAGTGCTAATAAATGTGTTTAGTTAGCGTAAAAGTAAGCGTTTAAGGATAACAACATCTGAGTTTGGCTTACGCCATGTACTAAAATAAACGCCATGTACTAAAATAAACGCCATGTACTAAAATAAAATACATAGCTCGATACAAAATGTTTTAATTTAAAACAATGACAGTACATAAAATAAAATAAACGTTTTTTTATTTTTTAAATAAGCAGCTTGGGAACGAACTTTTTTGTTAAGTGAAACTTAGATTATTATTAATAATAAAAACATGTTTGATCTGAGATAATTTTTCGGCACCTGAAAAAGTTTGATAGAAGTTTTAGTAGGAATTTAAAGATGTCCTAATAATGTTGTTTTACCTTTATTGTATTCTCCGTCTGAGGACGAGTTACTGTGGATTTTCTCGATAAACTCGTCTGCCACTTTAGACGCTAACCTGCTCGCCTCGTGCGTCGGTTGCCCGTTGCTGGAATAAGGCGCGCACGCGGCTAGCGGCTTGCAGTCAGCCAGGATGTCTCTGATCAGGAAAGAGGAGGTGACCGTGCGCGGCTGGGGCGCAGCGGAGACCGGGCCGTGATGCGTGTGGGACGGCAGTGCGAGAGCGCGGCCTCGCCTTTGCTCATGCGCCTCGCGCTCCTCGTCTTCGTCGCGCTCCTCCTCTTCGCGTCTCGGCGACGGCGGGCTCGAGCACACGCTCTCCGCGTCCGACGCGGCGCTGAACTCGGGCGGAGACCGGCATTCTCCCTCCAAGCCGCCGTTAGCCTTGGCGACGACCACCACCGGACTTCCGGGTCTGTGGGACAGCAGGGAGTCGATGCCAAAGCCGGAGCCGGAGCACGCGCCGTGGGTGGACGCCTCCATCGGGGGGAAAAAAGAGCGCTTTCTCCCGGGCTAGGAGCTTTCAAACTCTCATTTGGGTTCGGCCAAGTTCGACTCACAAAAATGCGACAATCACAGCCTATCCAGTAGGAACATCCAACAGAGCTTCGGAAATATTCATCCAATGCCTGAAAAAGTTTCTTCTTCCTTCAGTGTAGCGTTGATGTATTAAAAAAAACCAGCTCCAGTTCTCCTTTTCTCTTTCTCTCTGTCTGTTTTTTAAACCCGATTATACAAAAGAAATTAAATAAATACCTTAGTAATTTGTAAATGATATTGTAAGTTCTGTTACAGCTTCTTCAAAGAAAATCACTCACCGATTGTGATTTTAAATAATTTGTAAAATAATTTTGTAATAAATAAATATGAAGATCCCCATGCGCTAATACACACCACGGCGTTAAGGCTACGGACAAGTCCAATTAGAATGCAGAGCTCTAGCGTGAACGCTGAGTTTCAGCACCAAGGACAGGAGCACAAACTCCAAGGAGCTGCAGTCAGAGACAGCCGGGCTGAGTGTGAGGTACAGCTGAAAGTTCGCATCAGTAGCTGCCCATTCAGAGGAAACTGCAGTGGCGATCCTCGCTGCTCAAACAGATAAAACCGGGCGATGCCAAGTCGTTAGTAGGATAAGAGAGAGAGAGAGAGAGAGAGAGAGAGAGAGAGAAAAAGCTGCAGTTGGAGAAATGAGTGCGGGTTAAATGTACTCATCGAGCAGTGAAGCCGCACACACACGCAGATGGTGGGAAAGGCCTTTTAAAATAAAGTTGTTGGAAAACTAAGGAGCTTTTAGGAGTTTTTAAGGGCGCCCCATGCACGTGAGTCCCCAGCGGCGCGATTCTATTGGCTGAGGGTCTGTTTTGGGGTGTCGACCGGACACACACACACACACACGCACACACCACCCTCACACTCTCAAACACCCACGACTCTCACTTTGATGAGAAAGAGACACTGAATTCATTAGGAGATTCGGATCCAACTGTTTACAGGCCATTTTCACACACTGTTTGCTTTCATTACATCATTGATGAGGCCTATAATGGGGTTATTATGAGGAGCAGGGAGGTCTCTCTCTCTCTCTCTCCTTTTTTCTCTCTTCACTGCTCCAAGCTTACGTTCAAGACGAAACCTGAACCATTTCCTCACACAGTGCAGCCATATTTCCGCTTCTATTTTGTTCTTTTCAGAGATCGCATTACGGCAACACAACACTGTATAAAACAAAATGATGTCTGATGTTGTGCCAAACACGTCGGTTGCTTCCTCTTTAATTTAGAAACCGTTATTTGATTCGGGAGTGTGTTTTTGCGTTTATACTCTAGTTGCCTCTGAAATGTAAAAATAGATTTTATTGCATTTAACAAGTAAACAAATAACAAAGAACATACTGTATATCAATAAACGAATAAACAAAAATAAAAAATATAAATGTTTATTAGCCTATATATGGTACAACAATATAATATCGAATTTGGTTAATTTAAATATGCAAGAAAACAAATGTTTTGTTATTTTAACACATATATGAAATAACGCAATTTTATTTAGTTAAACAAACAAACAAACAAACAAACAAACAAACAAATCACCTTTCTCTTATTATTATTATTATTAGAAGTAGCAATATTTGTAGTACAATTCGATATTTGTTTTTAAGTAGCTACTATTGCACTTAAAAAAAACAACAACCCTGAATCCAATTAATTTTATGCACCTTGCCTTTATTTAACCCATTTCATATTTCGATTTTTTTGTGGGGGAAAAAATGCCTATCTTACAGCCGCGCCGTTTAAGCTCATTTAACTACAGCCCAACTTTAATGTATTCGATGTTAATGAGCAATAATGGGACAACAGCGTGACCCAAAACTCTCAGTCACGCATAACGCTGCTGGACACGTCCCAAACCGCATACCACACACACTACTGCACTAAACAGTGCGCTCCTTATGGTCACTATGGTAACCTATGCTGGCACATTGTTGTGACATACTACTAAGTGCCTTAGTGTGCTGAGCTTCTATCATCCCCCCTTTCACGTCTTTCTTCGAGCCAGTTTAGCCCCTGGTGACTTTTCGACATGTCCCAATAATAACAGTGTGTAGCGCCCCCCCGGTCCCCCCTCCCCCTCACCCCCGCCCCCGCGCGCAGGGCAGATTGGAGGCGATGCTCAGTGGCTCGCGCGCAGCGGCAGGTTGGTGACTTGGCTCTGTGCTCCCAAGGGCTCCGCGCGCGCGGCTACAAGCTGTCACAATGAGGCGGGGTACACACACACGCGCGCACGCACGCACGCACACACAGTTTATTTTAGAACTTGAGATCTGCAAGACTGCATGAGAAACATAAAACACCTCCAATGCTAATGAAATCGTATAAGATTTTATTAAACACAGACGAATGGCCACCAATACATTAAATCTGAGAAAGAATAAACTATATAAAATGGATATAAAACTTTTACACACTCTTGTAAACTTGCAAGGTTTTGTGATGCTATAACCAAGATAAGTCATGTCAAATCCTTTTCCACCTTTTCCCACCCAACAGCATTCAAGACAAAGAAACAGAAAGGGGGAAATGGGTGGGGGGGGGGGAATTGTAACATAAATGTATACTATGTACACCCTTTTATAACGGAGCATGTGATTGAATGTTGAAACCAGGGTTTGCAAAGAGCTTTCAAAGCTTGGACACAATCTCATTGGCAAAGGGTCTTGATCAGAAGAGGGCGTACAAAAGAATTTTCAAAAACTTACATGTATCATTAATGTATGTATGAAGACCATTATCTACATGTGAGTAAAATAAAACACAGCAGTGGCATTGCCAAGAACAGGACGTCGCTCCAAAACAGACAAAGGAACAATATGTAAACTTTGCAGATACACTGCCAAATTACCTATGGCAACATTAAAGGAGCTACAGGAATGTCTGGCAAGTGGTGGTTACTCTCTGCATGTGATTACAGTCCCTGGTATTCTTCGCATGTTTGGGCTATAGGGTTTGGTTAGGTGGAAGACCTTTCTCATGACAAAAAATAAAATCACTCCAGCCCACCTAAACCAATCCAACCCGTCTAGTAAAATGTGTGAAGCTTTGATAAGCACACCTTTGGTGAAGCATGGTTGCGGCAGCATCATGCTATGGTCGGCTTCTCATCAGACGGGCCTGGGGATCTGGTCAAGATAGAGGAAATCATAGAAAGTGGCAAATATTAAATTAAACCAGACTAAAACTTTGGATTGGGCAAAATTAGTATAACTACCGCCCTATCATCCGGAGATCGCTAGTTTGATTCCCGGGTGATGCTGTAACCTCTCACAGCCGGAGGTCTAGAGAGAGCTGATTGGCTGAGCTCTCTCAGAGGGGAGGGATGAGAGGTACTTAGTGCTCTCACATTAATCACGGCTCTACAGCCAATCAGGGGCGTCTGGGAGGTCACGCAAGTGAAAGGAGCGGATAGCGCTGTCCTCCGAGTGTGTTACACCACCGGTGCATGAGCGAGCAGTTCGAAAAGATGCGGTCGGCTGGCGTCATGTGGTTCGGAGAAAACACGTGATAGTCTTTGGCCCGACTGAGTAGTAGTAGTAGCTTAATGTGGGAGCCCCCTAGTGATGGGGAGGAATTGGACACAACTAAATTAGGGAGAAAATCGGGGAAAAGTATTAGTGTAAAAACATTAGTGTAACTACTTCAATTATTATTATTATTATTATTATTATTATTATTTGCACAGACCCATTATCAATTTGAAGGATGTACAGAATGTTTTTAAGAAAGATTGGAATAAAATTGCCAAATCAAGGTGTACTAAGTTGGTAAACAGGGGTGTGTAGCACCCCCCCCCCCTCCCATATTCACTGTATAAAAGTATAAAAAATTAAAACAAGGAAAGTAAATGTTTAAAACCTTTAATTATTAATATTCAGGATGTAATATTTCTAGGTCAATATTTAAGTGTAATTACATGGTAGAAGTGCAAAAAAGTGTGGGCCAGATCAGAACCTTTAGTTAATTTGCCCACCAACCATCATTATGTTGGGGAAAAATATCTAATCTTAGTGATTTTGACTGGCATGGTTGTTGGTGCCAGATGGGTTGTTTGTAGCATTTCAGAAACTTCTGATTTTAACAATATCAACAACCATCTACAGAATTTACACAAAATGGTGTGAAACCATAAAAACATCCATAGAGCAACAGTTTCCAAAACTTTAGCGGAGGATAGAACAGTATATGAGGTTCCACTCCTGCCAGTCAAGAACAGAAACCTAAAACTACTTTTATCAGATTTAAAATAAAAGATAGTGGATGTGAGACATAAAATCATGTGCAAACCTAGACAGACAAAGATTAGTGAAATATTAATGAGAATAAATAGAAGGATACTTTTAAACTTCTAGAAACTAAAGGTACCTATATTTTATTTTATTTTTTTTGCTGGCGCTGAATCATCAAGGGAACATGTTTTGTACTTTTAGCATGTATTTTTCCACCTTAAGAAAAGTTACATAATTGGACCTCGAGGACGACCAGCCTGAAGCTTTTCTCTAATAACTAATAAAATGTTCTGTACAACACATGCACTTTCCCAGATAAAAGCTACACCATAGTGCTGCAAAAGATGTCCCCCTGATGACACCACCCCAGAGACAAGGAAAAGATACACACATACATACACAAAAACTTCACAAAAACTATAGCTTGAAAGCCAAATTGAAAAGAATCAGCACTTCTGTGACCCAATATTAACAAAATATCTTTATCTTGAATTCCACAATGCCGGGTTTTTAAAAAAAAATTGCTTCTGTAAAATAGAGTGAGGAAAAGAAAACCTAATCTTATAAGCAATGCAAAGTAATATTCTCTGACAAGCATTTTTTCCACCTTCACATCCAGACATATTTGTCTGAAGAAAGACATGCAAGTCAAACAGTATTGAATTTACAGTGAAATCACTATGAACTAATTATGTCTTATGAAAAGCCTTTAAAGGGTTTTTAAGGTGAAACATGTCAACAGAGTCAAATAAAATTATTTTTGCATTAATTGCACCACAATGATATCACTATAACTATGATTCCTCCATTATAGTGACATCCCCCAGATGCCAAAAGAACAAAATAATTTATTTGCTTAATTACATTTTATTGGCTACCAGCTACTTTGATGAGATTACCCAGTCAAGATCATGTATTTCTCCCATTCTTCCCAAGACAAATAAGACTACACATTAAATTAATACAAAAGACTGGAATTCTATTTAAAAAAAAAAAAAAAAAAAAAAAGAGTAGCATGTGTCTAAGGTAGTTGATGTATTGCAACGGCTGAGCTGCATTACTGGAATATTTAGAACACTGCACATTTAAACAATGCTCTTTGACCATTTAGTCAGTGTTTAGCTTTTTTCACCTTTCACAATATCACAACCACATGGTGCACTATGGTTGTGAGAAATATAAATAAGCAACGCCATGAATGTGCCTGGTGATTTAAGGCAACAGGGATCTGGGAAAATCAGCATATGTGTATAAGTACAAAGGAAATCAGACTTAAGTAAACATTTAAAGATCTGATTGGAACTTCTAGTTTGGTCTGGCTTAAAGATATCTTTACTAAATGTTTGAAGCCACTGGATGATTGTATGCTCTGTGTGCTAATTAATTCAGATGTTTTTCTCATGTTTAACCCTGTATATTCTACTCAACAGGTTTGGTAGAACACATTTTGAGTTAGTATATTTTATTGAAAATTGTGGCAAACATAACCTGATTAAGCAATCTCTACCATTTGGTTGAGATAGGTTGCTGTGTGTTTAAGTATGCCTTTTTCGATAGCTTCATAGCATAGTATGGAGACATAAAATGGATCTAATGCCCTTAAAAGTTTGTGCCCGTCCTTTATCACAACAAAGCCTTTATGTTACTTTTTCTTACATTTTTTCTATATTTTTGTATATGTATATTTTAAAATGTTTTGATAGTTTTACCATAAAGCAACATCTCAACCTTTCGAAAGAGGCATATACTTGTTCCGACTGGTTATTATTGCTTCAAGGAAATAGTAAAAAAAAAAAACTGGTGAAGATGTTCAAAGATTAAAAAGACTTTCTTTAAAAAAAATAGTTTTAAAAAAACGAAAGGGGAAACAAATTTGATATAAAACTATTTCAAACGCTATGCTTTTACTCATGTGTCATGGCATGGCGGTTAACAAGATGAATTGCATTCTATTTATTTATGCTGCTTGTTGTTTATTAAATACATTTTATGGATGGGTCTGTCACAGATTAGGGTAAAGTTTGTCATCTCTGCCTTTTTGAAATGCTGTGTAAAACATGCATTTTGGTAAACTATATATGTGGGGGGAATAAACAAGATGACTTAACTAAGAAAAGAAAAAAAAACAACAACAACAAACAGTGGGAAGAAAAAAAATAGGTGCAATCCTGGACCAGTCAGGGATGCAAATGATGCACCTGAAAGCCATCAAGTACGAGACTTGACAGAAAATAATGAGAACCGCTGAATCTTTTATAAGGTTAACACTCACATTTCCCAGTCAGCTGTCACACAAGAAAGAATTTAGCTCGTGCATGGTGGAGAAATAAACCTTCATCGGCTCATTAAAGCTGACAGGGGGCTCGGGATGGGCAGGACTCGGCGGCAGCGTGCCACCCCGTTTTGTGTCAGTAATTTGCAGCGGAGACATACCTACCATGAAAAAGAGGAGAGGGAGAAAAAAATTAGGTTTGCTGCAAGAGTGAGAGAGGAAGAGATGGCAGGTACTGATGGTGCTGGTGGTGCTTGGGGTTAGTGTGTGTGTGTGTGCGCGTGTAGAGGGGGGTCTGCGGTCGAGAGAAGGCCTTGGGGGAGGGTGGAAAGATCGCTTGCACGCCAGGAGTCTGATTCTCTCCTAATTGGAAGCATTGGGCATTGTCAACGGAGGATTTTCAGTTGCTCGCTGACAGGTAGAACCGTCAGGATGATAGCCCACTTGTCAGCGCAAAAGACCAATAAAAACAAACCACTTTTGATTTAATTGGAGGCCTAGCCATGGTGGGGCTGGAGTGGATGGATGGGAAGATGTGGATCGCTTCAGGGAATGGTTTTCTGTGTGTGCGTGTGTGTGTGTGTGTGTGTGTGTTTTAAAAGAACGTTTGAGAAAGAAATCATCACCTTGTGTAAAACCCCTCAGAGCACCGGGCTCACATCCTTGGACAGTGTGGTCAGTCACTTCCCATGGTGCTGAGGTTACAGAAAACACTGGGTTTGATTTAATCCCTAGAGCACTGGAGCTGGCTCACCACTCATCAGTGTTTCTTCTCAAAGCTCTCTCTCTCTCTCTCTCTCTCTCTCTCTCTCTCACACACACACACACACACACACAGAAATACATGGATGTCGATACGGTGATGCCTCAGTGACTTTGGCAAAGGAAAAGCTGACATGGCCTGCTTTTGCTGCTTCTGCCCATGCCCACGCTACAATTTGATTGGTTTAATCCATGTCCAGTACGTCTCTGCTCACCTGAGAGAACTCATTTGACACCTAATATTCAACAGAGATATCATATAAGGTTCATGTCCGCTCAGAAAATCCTTCATCCTATCATAGTTTTGACCTAATTGGTGCACATTTTTCTATGAATATCAGATTTGCTCAAAGAAATAGGAAATACTAAGGGAAAGGAAAGATGGTGAAACGTGTGCCAGGACAATAGTGTCATCCCAGATGACAGCCTAAGCCCTGTCATTCTCCCTTCAAGCCTGGACTTTGATGATGTTGACAATCTTCTTTGCAGGTGCGTAGGTATTCAGACACTGGCCCTTCGTACACACTATCAAGAGAGACAGGCGAAAAAATTAATTTTCTACGCAGGTACATGACACGGAGCTGTGATTTCAGTGATGAGAAAGCAGCACAATGAGTGACTGGTGGTGTCTCTGCTCAGTGTGTGTAGCTAGTATTTCACTTTGCTAGCCTTGCTAGGCTAATTTGCACTTAGCATGTAAAGTTTAGATATACTGTGTATGCAGTCTGTAAACCACATATTTACTAGGCTACACATTGTGATGTGTTTATCATTAGAAATAATAGTAATAATAATAATAATAATAATAATAACAGTTAGACAATGCATGGCAACAAAAATACCAATTACTACAGTACATACCCAAAAAAACTAACTACAAGGATCACAAGTATGAACAAGACGTGGCGACATCACATAGTCATTACTCTCACAATAGTTTGTGAAAATAAGAACAGACATCATATGCTTCATAGAGGGTGTATGAGCAAAATTATAACCCATCCATCGGTTGTCTGTATATTGTCTGCTCATATTGTGTGGGACTTTGGAGACTATTCCAGACAAAGTAATAAGTATCCTGGATGCCTGGATGGGGTACCACCTTACCTGCAGCTCGTTGCACGACCCAATCATACACTACAGGAAATTTGGAAACGCCAATCAACCTAGACTGCATGTCTTTGTAATGTGGGTGAAAACTGGAGTACCCGGAGTCCCCATGTACATGGACCAGTGGTGAGATTCAAGCTCCCAGCTCTGGAGGTGAAAAACCCACAAACCTGGAGGTGCAAACGTTTTTGACCCTCTTGCCCCAAAATAAAACCAAAACACCATACAACATAGAGGACACTGACTATGCAGAAATTTTTTTAATTTAATTTAATGCTCCAAGTGTGCTAATGAAAAATGTTGTGTACATGGTGATCCAACAGATCTCAGTGGTGTGTTTCTTCTTGTAATCCCAAAAATACACATCTAATCAGAGCTTCTGTGACTTCAGTGCACATTTATTATCATATTGCAACAAGAACAGTGCACGTCAGGACCCAGCCCTGGGTAGCTGTAGGTGTGAGAACAGCAGCTCGCCCCTGACCTCTGACCTATCTGGCCCTTTGTGCCCCTTTATGCCCATGTGTATGAGTGGACCAGTGGTTTATAATATTTGACAGAGTTCATGGAAGACATCTGCTGAGAGAGGCTATGGAGACAGGCCAACGGAGAGGTAGGGGAGAGGGCAGGGACGAGGCGCTTCAGCCATCCATCACTTCATTGGCATAAAGAGTAGGACAGTAGGCACAGGCTGGCACATTCACAGCCTTCTCTCTTACAGCATCACCACATTGGTTTTCAGTAGACATTTAAGACTTACTTATAAAGGAGTGTGTGTTTTCCAATTGTTCAGCGGTACATAGGTAAGCCCTTGAAATATTGCAGCTTGCCAGGTTGAAATCTTCAATGTGTGGTGCTGTTTTGGCATCACTTTCTCTTTGTTCCAATATACTGCATCCTGTTAATGATTTCTGACGTGTTTTTTGTCAAGGTGTTTCTTCATGGGAAGTTTGTCAGGTAATGACAGGTAAACGTCAGGCAAGTGTCAAATGTAATCAAGTTAAATGTGAGAAACTGTAGCAGAATGATGAGTAGAACCTGAAAGATATTTGAAAATGCTGCTCTCAGTTGACTTACTGGCTTTGAGGAGGGAAAAAATCTTTTTTTTTCCAATTTTATGATCCAATTCCTTTGGTAAATATTTCCAACAATATCCATTCCTTTTCATTTTCTGCAGCTGGGGAAGCCAGTGGAAACCAAAGAGAAAGGAAATATTTTATTAAAGAGTCAGAGTTCAATGTTAACGGATGGCACAGCTATTACCAAGTGATATGGGGTCAGTGGGCATCGCTTGGACTGGGGATCCCACCCAGCTGCCACTGGGAGACACACACAAGCCGTTGGACGCAAGCTGAGATGAAGATGCCCCTATGTTTCAGCGCTTTGGGGGCAAAAGGGCACGCCGTCCCCTGTCTCTATGTCTTCAGTCTGCATTTGGTAGAGGTTTGGCAGACATCAATGGATCATTGAATAGAGTTATGAATCTGGGGTTGCAAAGAAATAAAAAAATCCAGGGTTCCTCATTCAAGTCTTTCCAATTTTCCCATTTGCAAACAAGCAGCCAAACATGAAATTCAAATATTTTATCATTTAAGTGTCAATCATGGATGGATGGTCTGTCATTTTTTATGAAAGAATACTGTATTTTTTTTTTTTTCATTTGCATTACAGAGCAAAACCTGTGTTACTTCAAAGAGGAGATTCAAAAATGTGTGGTTTTGCAGTCAAAGACAATTTTACCATAGAGAAACTGAAAAAATAGATTTTCTTTACCCATTTTAGTATGGGCTAGGCCACTCTAGTGTTTGAAAGAAGAATTCATTATAAAACCCTGAGAAAACCTAAAAGAGCCATTGGGGATTGGGCATGTATCAAGCTAAATCAGATATTTTGTATGCTAAAGACTGCTTACACACTTGCTGTTTTTCCCCTTCCATCCACCAATGCACATTTTATAGGAACATGCTATTAGATTCTGACCAATCAGGTTACTACAGGATGGGTGAAAAGTAACTAGGCATTAAACATTGGTAATAAAGTCCATATTTATATAATACATTTATTGAAAACAATGGTACATGTACTTTATTATATAGGAAAATGAAAGCAAAACTTTAAAATGCAAAGTAGGCGCTGGTGGTGTCAACCAGTTTAGTCAGACGGCCGGGAAGGGGATGTACAGTCTTCTGAAGGAAGTCATTTTGGATATTGCCAAGAACAGGAAAAAAATCACATGGAGTGAGATTGGGACTTTTAGGAGGTCCTTCATGAGGTCTGTGACTGTTTTCATCATGACTCCAGTGATACTACAGGTTCTATAGCCATTGAATATTGCATAGTTAATTTTCACCTACCCTGTAGTTTGGGGTAAAGTGTGGAAAACAGACATGGAGAATAAAGTATGGGTAAAAAGCTGAGTTTAGTGAGCCAAAATTAAGAGATTTTTGACATATTTTAAATTTTATAACAGAAAATTTAATGTCATTTTCAGGCAACAATTGCAGCAATTTCTAGTGTTCTAATACTGCAGTGTATTTTTGGGGGACACTTTTTTTATTTGTAAGTGATTTAATGTTGCACTATAATGGTGGCTGCATAAAGTCTCTTTAACTTTTTTAAAAAATTATTTATCTTTACATAGAAGGCTAAGAACTTCTTCACTGCCACAATGCATCAAAATGTATTTATTCTTAAAAAAATACTTAGAATATTCTATTCTAAGTCGGTACTACTGTAGTTAGATGATTATGATAAAGTTATAGTGTATGCATTGGTCTATTTTTAATAACTTACATTAGCCAGAAATTTGTTTGTAAAAAATAAAAATTTAATAAAATGCCAGTGGTAAAATCGCACTATATTATAATATTATTTAACCAAATAACAACTAATGTTATATGTTTTTGCTATTTAATTTGGTTAGATGTGTTATATGTCAATATGAACAAAAATCTAAATTTGAATTGGTGCATGCAGTGAAATTCAGTTGTTTAACCTGAACAAGAAAGATGACGTCAGAACACCACGGGGATGATAGGAAATATGCATTCATATTCACAGACTCTCATTAATCTGTGAATACCAGTATACATACAAAGCAAACTTTATGGTCATCATCTTTTCTTTTTCTCTTTATAATAGAAGCATATAACACATCAAACACACTAAACACACTGCTTGGCCATCTCATTTTCCTACAAAGTTGATGTGTAGGTCAGAATATCTCAATTATCACACTCCTGTCACTGCTCAGAATGCCACCCCCCAACCTCCCTCCACCTGCCGTGACTTTTATTGCTTCATTAGTGAACGCCACATGCTATAGTGCACACCCCCTTCACATCACTAACGCTGATCAGTGGGCATACGAGGGTGGAGACTGATCCATACACACTCGCTGCTTTACACACATTTACAGTATTACCAACTCACTTACATACAAACTGCCCACACTATTTACTCTACCGAGGTAGTTTCATGCCAAAATACAAAAACTTAGTTATTATACAAATTATATGAACATTTCACTTCACTTCATTTCACTTTTGCATGTGATTAATTAAGCATTCAGTTTGTATTTGATCTCATTATACCTTAATAATTTTAATAGTTCATAGATAATACATAACTTAATACATATCTCCGCCCCCACAGCTTACCTGTGTTAGCTTTGCTTGCATAAACAATGACGTGTAAATTGCATTTGCAGAATGTTTCAATCATAGGAATTTTGCGCACGGACTATGTGAGAGGGAAAAAAGTCTTAAATGTGAGAATTAAGGTTTCAGGTGTGTCCCAAGTCAGGATGTAACATACAAAATTAACTGTTGCTTTACATTCATTCATTATCAGGGCTTGCCTAAGTGAGAATACAGCCTGGACGCAGTCCATCATAGGACACCTACATACACCTATTTACGACTAGTATGACTCGGCCATCTACATGCATACTTTTGGGAGGTGGAAGAAACCAGAGAACATGGAAAACCCACATGGACCAGGAAGCGAAGATCAGGATTAAACCAAGGACTCTGAAGATGTGGGTGAGTAACATTTACATTTATGGCATTTGACAGACATCCTTATCCAGAGCGACTTACAGTTTTATTACATAAAAATCTGAGCAGTTAAGGATTAAGGGCCTTGCTCAAGGGCCCAACAGCAGCAACTTGGTAGTTGTGGGGTTTTAAACCTGGGACCTTCCAAACCGTAGGTCAATGCCTTAGTGTGTATATATATATATATATATACACTACCGTTCAAAAGTTTTAGAACACTTTCTAACTCCATGATGGTTCCTGATTTTT
>JAQMYL010000011.1:23740026-23757009 GCA_030014365.1 Clarias pachynema | reverse complement strand
TATATATAGTTAATAATATAGCATATTATTGTAAATGTCTTTTTTTTTGCAAAGTTAGCAAAGGACTAGTGAGACATTTCATACCTAAAAAGATTGACGATGAACAAGCTAGCCATGTTTCTTTCTCAGGCTCAAGGTTGTAACAGTCTGCTCCCTCATCATAGGTGAATACCTGGTGTTATGTGTATAATCAGGATCTCCCACATGACCCCATGTATATGAACTGTGTAGGTATTTCTGGACTCCCGGATTCAGATCCCAGTGCGCGTACATGTATGTGTGTGTATGTGTGAGACTGAGAAAGCGTAGGGGCGGACTGTCGAGAATAAGACCCCAGCAAATGCTCATTAGAGTTGACCTTGGCACCAGGAGCTTGCGTTTGATGGATCGGGTACAGGGCCAAACAAGCCCCCGGGGAGCCATGATCTTATCTCTTATTGTACACACACCTCCCTCCTGCTGACCCTTTCCCCGCTCGCTCACACTGCACAGCTCTGCACGCATCACAGGCAGAATAAATCTGTGTCTGACAGAGAGAGAGAGAGAGAGAGAGAGAGGGAGAGAGGGACAGGATAGAGAGCAAGAGAGCAAGAGAGAAAGAGGATGAGAATGAATGAGGCGGCAAGAGAGAAACACACACAGGGGGCCCAGAAAAACCAACAGCTCACCGAGGTGTCATTAGCTACATAAGTCAGCTGTGCTCGATATGGGCTGGAGAGCAAGATGGAAAGGGCCTAGGGTGGAATCCAAAGATACGAAGAGGTGATGATGTGATCAGTTGACGAGTCCTTAAACGAACTTTGTGTTCCATGAGACTCATGATGAGTTTGTTTCCTGTCTTAGCCATCTCTCTGCTGCTCAAATATGAGTATCCTTCTCCTCTGCTCAAATCCTCCCCCGTATATCTGCAATGGCACCCAGTCAGAGGACAGGCAGCGATCAGAGGCATGAGGCAATATCTACCTGCAGGGAGGAAAACTTAAACACATGAGCTTCTCACAAAGCTTTCAGAAATGTAGACATCCTCTTATTCCCTCGTGCTGAACTTGAATGAAAAGCTTTCTCCGGGTCTCTAATAGAGCAGCAGGGGAAAATTGCCCTATTAAGCATATTTATTTTACACAAAGTGCCTTCAATGATGCATGTGACGTAACAGTATACCCAGTTGAACGATGATGTAACGAAAAACCCGCATTACACAATGAGTGCAAAAGAAGTTCTAATCTATGCCAGTTTGCTTGCGGGAAATTAGCACAGGTAACATTCAGTTTGGTAAAATAGCCCATGGCCTTTATGACATCATCCTTACTTTTTTTTTCTTTATTTTTACACACCACTTTCATTGAATTTAGTCATTGCCAACTTCCTCCCACTTCTTTTCTATTGCACAGCCGTTACGAATCAGGGATGGCACAGGCTAACAGATGCTTTCTCTGGGATTTGACACGTGAAGCCAGCTACTGCATGCCTACAGGGAAACGCATGCGCACTTCTTGATCTATCTGGCTTTTTTGAGACCTCCCTGATCATTCCTTCTATTTAAAAAAGGCATGAACCTGCGAGAAAGTATTGGGCGGACAGTTATTGATCTTTCAGTGTCTTGCAAAGATCACTTGTTCATCCAGGTTTCTGTGAAGCCCCCAGAGGTTTGTTAGAGAACATTAGTGAACAAACAGCATCATGAAGCCGAAGGAACGCACCAGACAGGTCAGGGATGAATTTGAGGAGAAGTTTAAGGCTGGGTTAGGTTATAAAAAAATATCCCAAGCTTTAAACATCTCACGGAGCGCTGTTCAATTCATCATCCGAAAATAGAAAGAGTATGGCACAACTGCAAACCTACCAAGACATGGCCGTCCACCTAAACTGACAGGCCGGGCAAGGAGAGCATTAATCAGAGATAAAGTGAAAAGTGGCTGATGGTAACTCTGGAGGAGCTGCAGAGAAGCACAGGTCAGGTGGAAGACTAAACTATTAGTCGTGCATTCCATAAATTTGCTCTTTAAATTGGCCTTGGTGACAACAAACATGTAGAAGAAACATTTGGTCAGACGAGACCAAAATTGGCCAACTTTTTGGCTTAAATGGAACTAACACTGCACAACACCCTGAACGCACCATTCAGGTTGTGAAACATGATGGTGGCAGCATCATGTTGTGCGGATGCTTTTCTTTAACAGGGACAGAGAAGCTGGTCAGAGGTGATGAGTGAAGATGGATGGAGCCAACTGAGCTTGATCTATTTTGCCAAGAAGAATGGGCAAACATTATACTCTTTATATGTGCAAAGCCAGTAGAGACATACCTCAAAAAGTACTGTGCAAAAATATTGAATTAAATTAAATGATTTAGGTTAAATTAAAGGAACAGGAACAAATATTCGACTGTAACAGGATACAAAGGGACAATATAAAAATGGGTGGTTTATGTAACCACAGCAGCAACCTCATTTCCCCTCTCATCTGTTCCAACCATTCAGCATCAGCAGTATACTAATCATTGACCCGATCATCTGTCATCATCTGCACCTGTCATGCCTTATGTTTGATGCTTTTTTAATGCTTGAATGATTCATAGAACACTGTGTGGCTTAACAACAACAAAAAAACATTAATCTGAAACTGCTTAGGCACAAGGACTGGACTGAAAATGAGGGCCAAATATGAGAGCCAAAAAGTCCTTCGGGAAGCCTGGAGAACGATTCCTCAAGACTACATTAAAAATATAAGAACGTCTGGCTTCTTGGAAGCGAAATATGAAAAAATGCGGGGCTGGCTCAGGACTTTTACACAGTACTGTACAGTATATGAGGGTGAAAACTACTTCAACATCTATTTATTGGATCTTACAGGTCCTTGAGGATCTCAGTCCTGATAAATATCTCTAGATCAATGCTCTTTCCCATCATGGCACCTACATAAGCAGCCAATTTGTGGTAACAATACATTGCATTTTCCAAGTAGATGACCAAGTACTATAATAAGTAACGTTGGCAAGAGTATCTGCTAAATGCCATGATTTTAACCATGTGTTAACAGGCCTCTTCGGTATACATGAACCTACTGAGATCTATGATTAGTTATGACTACAGAATGAAATATAATTGTAATCCAGTAAGGAGGGTCAATTATGATCTCTTGAAGCCGTAGCCATATATGGCTACAGTATTGATTGAGTGATCCATTCATTCATCTTTTATACCATCTTCTATGCCTGAAGCCAATCCCAGGAGACTTTGTGTATGAGGCAGGGGGTACACCCTGGACAGGGTGCCAATCCATCACAGGGCACATACGTGCATTACAACCAATTTGGGAACACCTATTAACCTAATCTGCATGTCTTTGGAATGTGGGAGGAAACTGGAGTACACAGAGGAAACCCACCAAGCACAGGGAGAACATGCAAACTCCACGCACACAGAGGTGAAAATCGAACCTTCAACCTTTTAGGCCACAGTGCTAACCATCATGTCTACAACACTGATGATATTTAAATTAATGATCTTGTAGCAGAAAGGAATTCAGCCAACCGCTTAGGTTTAAATTCTCCCGCTGCGAGAAAAAGATATTTTTCCTTGCAGGTGCACATTTGTTCTATGTGTCTCGAGGAGTTAGTCGTCTTTGACACAGCTATTTGGCCCGTATGTCAGGTAATACGTCCACCTAGGGCCAGGTGGGAGCATCATGTGTGTGTGTGTGTGTGTGTGTGTGTGTGTGTGTGTGTGTGTGTGTGTGTGTGTGTTCTGGTGGCAGGACTTGGGATAGCTATTAGACGACCGCTCAGAGAAAGGAAGCACAGATGCCAAGCATAGGTCATTTTACTGATGGAGAGAGCCAGCTGCTGACTTGGGGTCAGTGACTCCTGTGAGAACTCAGTGTGTATTTGCTTGGGTCAGTGTGTGTGGTGTGTGTGTGTGTGTGTGTGAGAGAGAGAGAGAGAGAGAGAGAGAGAACAGATATACTTGGGCAATACACATTATTCATAATAGAAGCAAGACCCGTTGTCTTTGTGTGGACCTACCGTAAAGGGACTCAAATACTTTCTATTCTCTCAATATTTATATAAAAAAAAAAAACAACAGCATGTATTGTATAAGGCAGGACAGGTTGCCATTGGTGAGACGGATCCCTCCTCCCAAAATCTCATTCCTCTCAATGCCCCCTTCCTGTCTGACTCCTAACGCCTGGGTGGGCTTGATGTCTTTCCTGTGTGAGGTACCACTTGGAGCCTGGCTTGACAGTTGGGAACGGATACGACGCATGGATGTTGCTGTAATTGCATCTGGTTGCATCATGAAAAAGTAATAATTCACTGTCAAGGATGTCAAAGTGTCAGCGTTCAGCAGAACTGATAAGTTGTCAGCGACGGAAAGAGTTTAAGCCTCTTTCCAAAGTCAAGCCCTGGAAAGCTGTAGGAAATAGAGTGGAAGATGTTCAGATAAGGAATGTGTGTTCATTACTTTCCTCTTATATTACGCATGAGATAGATGATGTACATGCCATGTGGAATGGACTGGGCCATTTTGGTTGTAAACTCCTCTTGCCATTTAAGTGCTATTTTGTGAAATCAACAGACAGAGGAAGACATAATCCTAGTCTATTTGTGGGCAAAGGTTTAATTTGGTCTAAAATGATCATCTAAATATGCTAAACTGAAGTAATCATAGGGGATTAATGGTAACAATGGTAACGTTGCCATGCATATGAATGCTACAGTATGACCATTAGGATATAGCTTCCATGCAAGCATCTCGCTGTACTGCATCTCAGCACCAATAAGTACACACTCTCAGAATATTCTCAGCCAGGGCTCGAGTTTGAGGGGTGATGCAACAGCTGCCTTGCCGTTGGTTAAAGAAAGTTCACAAAATTCATTGGAAGCTGATTTAGCTCGGTGTTTAATACACCATTGTTTAAACCTCCAATTCCAATTAACCACTATTTATAGCCAAATGATGAAACTTGAGTAATAACCTGTAAAATAAACTGCGGAGATTTTCATGCATAGTATTAACCGCAGGACTCATTTTCCTAGCAGTGAGATCAGACGATCGCTTGGGTCACTTGTGAGTCTTGTGATAGCACACTGCATGCACTTTCCTCTGACATTTTCACAAGTAAATTTCAACCAGCTGGCTCTCACCTCCTTCTGTGCATCATCTGTTCACCATTCCTCAGTTCAGCTTCTTCTGAAGAACAGGCTCAAAGTCTCATCCTTTAACTAAACAGTCACTGCGAGAGGCGAAGAAAGTGGCGAGATTCTAACGGCTGCCGTTCGAAAGAGATTATGAGCTTCGGAAAGCCCAGGGATTGATCCCATTGTATTTTAATGAAGTGCTTATGGACTCGCTTAGACATGCAAAGAGAAAAAAAAAAAAAAAGACTGGCGAGTTACAGCAGGACTGACTCCTCTCTTCATAATGGAGAAGAGTTTGCAAAGGGAGGATTGTGGGGGTCTTTTTTTAGTTCCCAGATTCCAAGAGAATGCCCGAATGTCATGATATCCACAACTGTCCGTCATCTTTTCACTCACTTTTCTCACACTTTTCACTCTTTCACTGGTTTGTGTACGCTTTGGATTGCGCGCACAAGAAGATTAGCCGACCTTATGGTCACTGCGGTGACCTTGTCGCGCAATAGAGACGCGCAGAGGCCCACAAAGGAAAACAAAGCGAGCACACACACGGAGACGCAGAAAATGCGTAGTACCAACAAACACTTTCTTTCAGGATATTCCCAGAAGCTTCCCTTCGTGCCTTTGTGATTAAGCTTTCTGCTGCCCCTGTGTGGCAGAGTTCATCCGTGCCTCCAGAGCAGCACACAAAGGCCTCAGTGTCCTAGGGAGTGTTCCTTCTTCCATCTAGCCTAAAAACACTACTAACCCACGTATCCCATGAGACCCGGCTGTAATTAAGCACATGTGCTCATTAGCAGCCTGTCCTTCTTTCTTTTCACTCACCTTTGCCTATATCGCTCTATTTCTTGTCCTCTCTTGTTCCATCCCCCTCCTTCTCTCTATGGTTTGTCAGATGAAGCGATTGCCTCCTTCTCCCACCCCCAGTGGCATTTAACTATTCTCATTTGCATGTACATGCCCTCGCTGTGTGGCCAGCGAGCCGCTGAGATTGATCAACAACGCAGCGGCATGTTTTATTACATGTCAGTCAGAGGCAGGGACCATACGCAGGCGTGCATACGCATGTGTCCCCAGGCTGGCATGTATAGAATATACGTACAGACGTATTCCTCCTAACCTATATAGTTTAGCTATGCTTGAATTACAAAAGACGTATTAACCTTCAATTGGAATGACGGAAGCCCATGCTTACTAATACTAGAAGGTTATTAATACAAAAGGTGGCATATGGGCATCCAAAACAACCACAGTCCCTAATGATATCTGTCATGAATAGTCTAAATACCTTGATACTTGAGACAAATCTTCTAGCTCCAGGGTGCCTGGTGTGATCATGAGCTCAGGTTACTGCCTGTGTGGAGTTTCTCATGTACATCCTGTGTCCTTGTGGGCTTTCTGTAGTTTACTACCTCATAATAACATGCTGGATAGAAGAATGGCAACTCTAAGGTGTGAATGAGAATGAGAATGTGTGGTGTCATACAATGGACAGGATAGGATTTAGAGCCACAGTAAACCTAACCAGGATAAGGCAGATATTGAAGAGGAATGACAGAATTATACAGTACTGTATATTCAAACTCACTGAAATTCCCATCGTTGATGGGAAAAGAGTTTGTAGAAATAGTTAATGTACCTTTAATGTAATCAGTGATATTTTTATTTCAGGTTGAAGCCCACGTACATGTCCGCCTGGAGTTATTATTGCATTAATAACTGTACCCAAGTTTTTAATACAACAAAGCTTTTTTCATAAGGTTGAGTGTTTTTGTTTACGCCTTGTTTACGCTAAGTTGTACTTCTTTCCTTGTCAACCAAATACACTCCCTGTTCGGGAATCGGAGAGTGAATCTCAGATGAGAAATCGAAAAAGTAGATTGGATAAAGATTAAATTTTATCTTGAAAAAAATGACTCCAGCATGTTACAATTCACTTATACCACTGTAAATGTAGATTATTAAATCCAGCACATAACTGTTCACACCATTGCTTTGATTCAACATTTTGATTTCACTTATGGTGCAGGTTAAACTTCAGGCAGAGATCTAAGTACGGTGCTACAAATGTTTCATTAAATTCTGTCCAGCCAGTTTTGTGATGTTGTATCAAATTCTGGCTGGACAGATTTATAGACAGACAAATATACAGACAGACAGACTGTCTGTGAAACTTTTCCAAATGTCATTAAATCCTGAGTTATGCAAAATTACGGACCTTACGGACTTTTAGCAAAACTAAAGACCCACTTATTTAGAATGGCTTTTAATATTTTATAATTTTATGCTTTTTCATAATTTTATCATTTTGTTTTATTTATTATTATTATTATTATTATTATTATTACTGTTATTATATTTTTCATTGATACTGTTCATTTATTTATTTATAACCATATGTTTTATTTTATTTCTATTTTTATTGTTATTTTATTGTCATTTTTAGTGCTGTGAAGCACTTTGGTTCAACTTAAGTTGCTGTAAGGTGCTATATAAATAAATGTTGATTGATTGATTGATTAAATGATCAAGTTCTGACCAATGTACAGACAAAACATAGATAGATTACTATATATAAATAACTGTTTAAAAATATTAAAGTTAGACGTTATAATATAAGTTACAGTGTATTTGTTAAATTTAATAAATTTAATTTAATTTGAATAGAAATTTATTTGAAGACTATAAGCAAAAGTTGTAGCCTTTGGTTTCTCAGAATCTACACTATCAGTCAAAAGTTTGGACACACTTTCTAATTCAATGGTCTTTCCTGATAGTTATTTTTCTCCACACTGTAAAACAATGCTGAAGGCAGTAATCTTTGTAAAGTCTTCACAATGGCTCTAACCTCAGGCGCTGTTAATTGGTGATTTCTGAGGCTATGTGAGCATATCTGGAGTCTGAAAGGTACATCATCCCAGGTTTAACCCATTCATACACACAATCTGACGGTTCAAAGCACAGCACTGACATGTGCATGGAAACATGTCCTGTAGATCAAATCTGTTATCAAGAAGAGCTTAACAAGAACTGCTCCAAAAATGGCACAATTCAGCTTGAGGTCCTGGTTCCAGTCCATTTTCACCAGTTAGTGAACCGTATTGGTTGATATCAAACTTATCAGAACATGAGAAGTCTTCGTTTTGAAAGACAGAAGAAAAATGCTACAGAGACTTCTTGTAAGTTCAGACTTCCTTCACTCTATTAGCAGCTAACATTATGCTGGTAGTAAAAAATTAGAATGCTACTCCATTTCATATGATATGATGCTAGCTATAACCTTTTATAGCTTGCAATCTGACAACTGTTTGCTTTGTATTTTGCATTTTATGTCCAAAGAGTCCATTTGTCCTTTTTTTTTCTTCTATTTTGTCCCACTCTAGTTTGCCACCCCAATAAATAATCAACAATCATTAGACCTTACATGGCAACCCCATTTTTAAATGAAACATCATGTCTTACGATAAAGACCTTCAGGATCTTGATTAATTGGATCACATTGGACACGGGCTGGAATTACAGTGTTGGAGAAGATGGCGACTGGATGCTCTCGATTGACCTGATACTCGTGCATGGGTCGAGGTCTCCAGGATGAGTGTTGGGGGCAACAGTACATTATAGTTGTCTTGATAGCAATTATATTGAGCAAGAGATGATATCAAAGACAGTACAGTCCTGGCCATTATTAACCATGTCTGAAGATGAACTTCTTACAGAAAAGCCACGTTACATTTTACATGAGAAGTTTATACATACTGTAATACCTAATGTTTATTTGTTTTTCACACATTCTTTACATATGGTAACAAACTTATATGAGATACACTTATATGTATTTTTACTTTCAATTGTCACAATTTATTTATTCACACATGAATATTTTTTGCACAATTCATTTATTAGTTTTGTAATTTGATTCATATATGATTACATGTAATATATATATACAGTATGACCTTGTGGGATCATATGCTCTTCATGCTTCATGTACACAATCAATCATGTGTAAATGCTCGTTGTGTCTTTGGCCACATTTCCTCTTGGCTGTTCTGCGAAATACTGCTTTGGCATGCCTGCAGTTCAGCACACCCACCAATAATAACTTCACAATCTGTGTGGATAAACCTACAAATGGCTCCTGGAGATGACAGTGTTCTGCTTATTATTATTTTTCGCTTCCTCCTTCTTGAGGAAACAGTTTTTGAAGACTTTGTCATAGCCTAGCCCGCTGTGTCTCAGACAGCTGCAGAGGCCGATGGGTATTAATATGCACAAACCGGAGGGCACGGAACAAAGTGCTGATAATGAAGTGCGGAGGTTTGGAGGCGTGTGGAGCTTAAGAGCAGCCACGGGGGAGTCAGCACATGGTTAGCCATATGCCTCTGAAAACAGAGCAGCCTCCTTTGGGAGAGCAAGGAAAAGCATGTACACACTCTCTTGTACACTTTGGCAATTCCTTCCCTTTAGCTCTGTCTCATTCTCTCTCACTCTCTCCCCTGTCTCACGTTCCATCTCTCTGACCTCCTGCAGTAGCACTCGTCTCAGAGATGTTCATCCTGGACCTGTCTATATGGCTTTTTTTCAGGTGAATGGAGGTGATCTAGGTCGGATTGATACAGGGACTCCAAACATAGCCTCGAGCAGTGCAGGGCTATACCCCTGTGGTGTGTGCAGAAATGTGGAGGCATAGGCCATGATCCAGAGAATGTTATTTTACAGAGATACAGAAAGCTTCAGTAGGAAGGGAAAGAGAAAGAAAGAGAGACATAGAGACATATAGACAGTGATACGATGGCAATCTGTAGTGCAGCACAGACAGAATTCAAGAGAAAGGATGAGGAAGGGATTGTTCTCTTTTATTTCTCATCCTAGCCCACCAGGCCGCTGAATCCCTGCTGTCCCCGGAGACGGCGTGCGAGTAATCCAGGCTGCGCCTTCCTCTTACACAAACGCCAGGATCAGCCCTCCTCACACAAGTAATTAGAAGATAATGGGGAGTAATGCGGCCCGATCTGTCCCCATTACCTCCTGGTGGTGCTATCACAGCGCCATCTGATGCCTGATCCAGGTACGGCAGATCTCAATTAATCTAGCTTTTGCCTTTCCTTAATCCATCAGCCTTGTGAGTGTGGGGAAAGAGAGCAAAAGTTAGTACATGCAGCACTTGTGTGCAAATTTGCATTAAAGAGGAAAAACGGCCTTGTAGCATTTCTTTGTACGCATGCACTTGCACATGGATGGTTTGATCTCTGCGTGTTCGCGTCTTACGTTATAGCTGATAATGTGCATTCTCCAGCTGTCCTCATGCAGCACCAATCTGCCTTTGTGTGCCAAGGATAACTGTGAGCTATAACCGTCTCGGTTTCAGTCTGTGCCTGTTGACGTATAACAAGCCTTTGCATCATCATATTAGCATAACTAGAGACAACTTTAATGCAAATATCCGTGGGTAAAATCTAGGTTGGGTTAATGGAGCGCCCAGAAACCTGGAAGAAACTGCAGGTTTTAATTACCCGACAGGTCAAATGACCTATTTCCAAGCGATACCGATTATTACCACTTAATCCATGTGTTTTCTTTTTAAATTTTTTTATGTACAGCTATTTAAAGCTAGCTGTTAGGAAATTCACACCAGAAGAATAATAAAGCTGTTGGATGTTCCTCGTCCATGTCTGTTTGCACCCTCAGGCTCCACGTAAACAAGGGTCTTTTTCCTCAGAACAGACGTTACAGATCCACCAGAAGAGAACTGAGGCCTGCTAGGTCTTCTTGTGTCAGGAGAACTTGTCTGCCCCAACTTTATCTATAAAAATTTAAGCACCACTGTACTCAAGAACATCTCCAAGGTAACTTTTACAAGTCAAGCCCAAGACTATAGAATATAAGACGGAGATCACAAAACAGGACAGAAAACATCTTTTTTTTTTCTTTTTTTTTCTTGACTTTATTGAAATATTCTTTATGGTTTACAGACCCAGGACTATACTGAAAATGCTGATTGAGCAAAAAAAGCTAAAAATCATGATGGTTAAAAAAAATTATAAAAATGTATATAAATATATATTTGTTAAACGTCTGGAATTTCATTATCTTGATCATGACTATATTTGAGACTTATCAACAAGATAAAGTCATGTGAAAGAGCATTTTATGAGCCTGACATAAACAAGGAGAATACACTTTGCTATCTTTGTGCTCCATAAGAACCGTGTATTCTAATTCCAGCCACATCGTGACCTCCTCATTCTCATCACTAACCTTTTCAGGGTCCCTGTGCACAACTAAAACAATGTCAACCTCTGTCCGAACACACTAATGCACTACTTCTCTTCCCCGCCTCCTCGCTCTATTGGACTAATTTACTCTAGCTGTAAACCTGGCTCTTTATTGAGATGCTAACTCCCTTTATGAGCCCCTAATCCTGTAGCACGGGGGATAATTTATAGGGCATTTACATGAGGAACGCCAGCTAATTGGGGCATGTGTCTGAATAAGCTTGCACCACGCCTCTGTACTACTGATGAGCTTTCGCTAGGAGTGACATCATCCACCTCTCCTCCCCAACTATCATAATAACGATGCCTTTTATAGATCTTACTTAAAAATTGTATTCACAGCTATGCTGGTTTGATTAATAGGTCTCTCAAAGCCCTTGTGTTGTGCTGCTGAGTGTGTCTGTGTGTGTGTTTGTGTGCACTCTGGTCAAATAAATGCTTGACCTAGTTGTGAGCTCTGCATGCCGTCCACTTGGTGCGACTAAAATTGCCACCAAAGCTGCTGGAGTCACTGGTGATAAAACAGAAAACTCAAAGAGTTATCCTAAAGCTTAAATATGGTCCATATTTGCTGTAGACGGTGACTGGATGCGATATGCAGACACTGGAGTTGAATGAGGCTCAGAAGGCCCCCTTGAGTTTGATTGAACATCTCCAGTCCTCATGCAGCTGTCACCTTTGGCTAACTGCCACACATGAAGCTGGAGAAGTCTGGCCTGAGAGTTGGGAATCTGCACCTCTCAAGCGCTGACCTCTGGACCTGTCGTGGCCTCCGTGTTGCTCTCCGCTGGCTAAGTGGCCCTCTGTGTCAGCTGACCTGTAGCTATTCTCTTCAGGCTCAATAGAAGGAATCTGCGTTCAACTCCACATGAAGGAACCAAACCCACCCCCTTTACCGCTCACCATCTCCTCTCTCTCTCTCTCTCTCTCATTTCCATCCGCTCGTTTTTTATAGCTTCACGGTTATAGATTAGGCTTTGTCTGCCTGTGCGTGTACCTGCGCCGGTCCCAGCTGCTCCTCATTAATAACCGGGCCTGCAGCAGCCACGCATACATACACCACCACGCTACTTTATCCCGCTGAAGTGGTGTTAGTTTTCGGGTGTGTGTGGGAACGGGCCGGAAAAGGCAACACATGAGAGAACCGAGAGAACATTCACCATATTGGGTGTACGTGCTAAACATAGTGTTTTTACTGTGTGATTAGTGGAGTTAGCATGCTAATGATGCTTGAGTGGTGTTAGCTGGTGGCTGGAGCTGGTGCAGACGGGCTCTATTGTAGGACTCGGTGACCAGAACAGAAGCCCTGAAATCTGTTGCCCTGATCTTCACTTTAGGAGCCAGAGGGGAATAAAGGCGTGGAAATAGGATTTATTTAGCACGCCTCATCAAAAGGGAATTAGCATGGTCCACGAGGAGAGACAGGGGACTGGAACACAATGAAGGGATAAAGCAGGGAACGGTGAGATAAGCTGCTGTTGCTCCTCCTCAGATATGGGTGTGTCTAAACTGCATTGGTGAGGTTCCCTAAAGTGTAGGGGAACCTTGCATGAGACAGGATTCTATGACAACATGTTACTTATAGATACCTGGGGTAATTAATTTTTACAATGAAAAGTGCTCAATAGCTTTGCCTGTAATTTGAGTATTTCATTTGCAGAACTTGTTAAGTACCTACAGTAGAAAAAAATTGTTAAATTCAGTATAATATTGGGCACGTTGATGTAGGAAAATAATCAACGGCAGGTTGAGGTTTTTAAAAAAAACATTATTGTTTTTTATTATTATTATTGCTTTGTATCACACAGAAATATACAACAATTAGACATTTCTGTACATTTATTTAATTAATTTATTAGTATATTTTATCTGTTTATATAAGTCAAACTGAGACTTATGATGAAATTTCTGGTGAATGAAGGAGTAAAACCTATTTACATTTACAGAAGACTTCAAGCAAAGTACAGTGATGAGACACTTTTAAGACTGTCCTAATGAGAAATCTTTGGTGCAAACGTATCAACGAAGGCTGTACGTCCATGAATTACTATTCCAATCGAGTCGTTCCCTTAAACATTCAGCAAGTGGAATGGCTGATTCCTGAAAATCAGTGGTGAACTTGTCGAAATTGTGTAATAGACACATCTGTCTGTAGGAACTGTACACACAGTCATTTAGCAACACTACTTGCACATTACAGGAACTTGGTTGGAAGTTATTGCCACATCCCCTTTACAGTATTGACCTCATCCCAAGCCATTTCTACATGTTTGGGCCATTGAAGGAGTTCCTGGACAGCCGACGTTTCAGACATGAAGTCCAATCATTGCTCCGGAGTACAGAGAAAACATTCTACCCTGACGGTATCCAAGCACTAGTGAAACACTGGAATAAGTACATTAGTGTAGGAGGGAATTATATAGAGAAATAAATGTGGTTTTACTTTTCTTTCTACATAACTGTGTTCTGTTATTCTGCACAAACAGTCTCGGTTTGATTTGAACGCCTGGGTTGATTTGGTCATTTTGTCATGTTTCTGAAAAACCTATAGCACTCTAGCCTGAGGTTCACCAAATCAGTGATTAGATATTTGTGGTTATCCATTAACATGGCATGTCCACCATACAAGACACTGTTTGAATTGTTGCTAATTTCTTGGTTCCTCCTGTTTTTTTAGGCTGTGTTTGGCTCTCAAGGTACATAATGATAACTAAAATTATAACCCAGTTTGTGAATCATCCTTTTCTCCTTTTCAGCCCTTTATTTCCAGACAGGGTCTGAATTCCTTTATGTCTTTTCTATTTAATACATTTAAACCCCTGATGCTAAGTTGAGATCTAAATAATTAATACACCTTGAGTTGGCTCTGGTGTTTATTTGATAAAACTCCTCATTAATAAAAGCTGCTGTTGGTGCAATACAAGCTCTGCTGGATTAGGTTCCTATGTTCTATTAATACCCACATGCTTTTTCTTTCACACCATGATTTTATAGCTCTGGTCCAGTTTTACTTTCACCAGGAGATCATTTCAATATACACTGTCTAGACAAAAAAATACATCATTGTTTCAATAAGGTCAAATTTTAAACTATTTACTGAATTCCAGAGTGATGGTTAGGTATAAGGTATGAACAGAAAAAGCAATGCACCAACCACGCATTGTGCTCACTGTACACTGTGTTACTGCAGATTGTTGTAGATTGCTATGAAGAACATCCTACTAAAAAAAAATCAAGATAAGAAAAAAATCTCAGCCATTGTCACTGGATATATTTCACCTTTCAGCGCTAAATATACTGGGTGTTATATGGTACTATTGTGTAATCTTTGGGAGAGGCGATGTATAGTATAGTATAGTATAGTATAGTATAGTAATATTGTTCAGAATATTAAATAAGTAGGTAATAAATAGCTATTTATTTATGCACTTGAGTATTTTTGTTGCTTTGTAGCCTTTTTGTTTTTTTTCTGGCACAACCAGCTCCCTGACAACACAATTCCCAAGATGAAGCACGGTGGTGTTAGCATCATGTTGATCCTGCTATTAGGGAGGAGATCTTGAAAGAACTACTGATAAAAAATGCAATGTTTTTTTTTTCTTTAAAAAGAAAGGTTTGATGTGAGGATTTTGATCTTTTCACAAAGATTTTGATCAATAAAATTTTTATTATTATACATGAATTAATGAAGGACTGAGGCTCTGTGCTAAGGATTTTATATGTTGAACATCTATGGAAGATGATTAGGTCTACCATATAAAATATTTGAGTTCTGACATTTTTTCCTTAGAATTCTGACTTTAATGTCAGAATTTTGAATTTATTGTCAGAATAAAACCTTTTGAGTTTAAAGTAAGAATTCTGACATTAAATTTAAAATCCAGCGATTAAAGCCAAAATTCTGTCATCAAAATTTTGATATAAAAGTCACAATGCATTAAAATAATACAGTACAATGTTTCTGATGTAAATTCACTGCTTTCTTAACTATTGTCTAAAGGATACTGTTATCGTTTTTGAAAATGTAGCTGAGTGAAGATTTAAAGCTTAGCACTTTTTTTTTTAAAGAAAAATCTTGGGATTAATTTTATACTGGGAAAAAAGTTTTCTCCAGAATTTCGCAGACTATCCAGCAGAATAGGAGAGTGAATGAAAATGCAGAGGTCTGAAAGCAGCGTCAGATATTTCTGCCTCAGGCAGCTCAACCTGACCTGAAGAGATACATCTCCTGCAAAACCTTCGATTTCTCCCTCTTTGCTCTTTTACTCATGCACTCTCTTTTGTCTCTCTGTTGAATTCAGTAAAAAAAAATGGCTTTGAGGCATCCGACTCGAGCCGTGCAACAAGCAACAGAAAGAGTGTAAACAAAAGTAACCAAAAGCTTTAAGTAGTGTTGAACCTTAAGTCTCCCACCTGCTAGAACACTTACACACTGATGAAATGCACTGAAACAACACCAGACAACCAAGTCTTTATATTACACTATATATCCCAGGGTCATGCTGTGTAGGTATACAGGATTTTTGATTCTTTACTGTAATACAAGGACTTTGAGTTGTGACTTGGAAAGGAAAACATTTTTTTTCTTCTGTAATATGAAATTTGTAAGTAAAACATTCTTCAATAAGATGATATTATTGATTGATTACAAATAAAATTAATGTATTAATTCATATGATTAATAAAAATACTTATGCTTATGGCTGTTAAAGAAAAATATATGATGTTTTTTTTCTATTAAAACACACCCTGAAGTGTTTTATTCTTCTTATACTACAGCAAATTTGAAAACACTTTGTCACGTTTCTTGTTAAAAAAAAAGAAAAAAGTGACATACCATTCTTTTTATCTGTATCTTCTTTTATCTCTTTTTATCTTTTTATCATAGCTGTATTTGCCATGGAACTTCTGCAAAACAAGTTAGTTCTTGTTATCACTTACATTATACATTTGATTAAATTGAAAACTTTTATGTCAGTTTGAACTTTTATGAGAGAGTTTCAACAAACTCTATGAATTTTGAAGACAGCTGCAGAAAAAAACATGAATGAACGCAAAAACATGTAGATCTACAAACGTTCCTTATTTTTTTTGGAGTAAATTATATCAGATAAACTGGCATTATTGATGTGACATGTCTGAATCATTTACAAGCTTTATTAAAAATAACTTTCTCAAATGGTGAATTTTAACATTTGACATGATCTTAATAATTATGAAAAAAAAAACACTATGAAATTATAAAATAAAATAAGAAAAAAAAATTGTTCTGGTAATTTCACCTGGCTTTTTTTTTAGTCCTTTTTGTGGGTTTAATTATTTTTGTGATTTTTTTATTATTATTTTTATTTTTATTTTTTACAATTTTGTAGCTCAGCATTGGACTTTACTGATTTACAGTGGTGTTCAAAATAATAGCAGTGTGTTGAAAAAAGTGAGTAAAGCTCCATGTCCATATAATAACTTTAATTTAAATCACATAAATGCATTGGACCCCCTGCACATTCTATTCTGAATCACAACATAAAGAAAAATGTGCTAAATGTATTATTAGTTTAATGTAAGTGAAGAA
>JAQMYL010000011.1:23725724-23739259 GCA_030014365.1 Clarias pachynema | reverse complement strand
TTTTAACGAGTACGAGTACTTTAGAAAATGTGGTATCGAGGCCGATACCCGATACCGGTATCGGTGCATCCCTACTCAATATACTTAGTCAGGCTAGTACAGCATATAAAACGAAAATATAAGTATATGTGACAGGTTAGTTTAAGTATACTGTACATGGGTAACTTGTAGTATACTTCATGAATTCACTAAATTTGATACTGAAACAATATGTGAGTCACTTTTTATTTCAGGTCATCTCCAAATTGTTTGTTTTGTCTGCTTATTTCTCTTTGTTATGTCTCTTGTAAAACATACTGTACAATATACTGTTGGTATTAACCTTATAATAACATCGCTTTTGCTAAAATCTTAATTTACACATCTATTGCTTTTGTTCCCTTCACAATGTTTTCCTACAAAGCTGAAATTGTGCTTTTGAAAAATCGGATTCTAATCGTTTCGTACTTTACGCCGTATTTCAAATTTCCCTTTTGCAATTCCATCAAAAAGTAGGACTTATTTGTTCCTCTCTTCTCTCTTGCAGGTTTAAATCTTACATTTCCCTTTTCTGAATCAGGCTCTCTTGCTTGTTATGTGTCTTAATCACTGTTCGGCTAATTCTGACCCACCTAAGTCGCATCCCTTGACACCTCCTGTAGCATCCAGGAGCCTGAACTCGCACTGAGACACACAAACTCCATCAGTAAGCAGCTTGTCGTAGGCACCCACTCCTACAGATCCATCTCGCCTGCGGTACAGATCATGGTTGGGCGCATTATGGTGATTTATCGCTCCCAGAGCCGCAGAACAGCGATAGATCAGGAGAGCAGCGGGGGACCTGGGGAGCCAGAGTGGGGGACAGGGGACACTCAGGCCCCGCTGAAAAACCCACCAATGATGAAGTGCTCTGTGACACGTCGGTGATTTTATTGCCACAGCGGCCGTTCCGTACAAACAAATGTTCTCATGCCCTCCTACACGTATATATTTATGCCCGTATGCGACTATTTTCTGCTGCCCTACACTGGGTTAATGTATACAGTAGCTGGAGTTTCAGTCCATGGTGTGTCTTTCCTTTGCTTTTTTACTTCCTCCGTCTTCTTTCGTGAGTGTTGTTTTCTGCAATGCAGAAACACAGTGCAACTGGAATACAAGTGTTGCATATAAAAGCTTGCTTGGAGAGTTGGGGTAAAAATGTGAAGTAAATGAATAGACACATCCTCCTCCAGGTACCTTCACTGAAAAGAAGTTTGGGACGAATGTGCACAAGGCTGTCTCTGGTGTGTAGTTTCAAAATAAATTCTCCATATTCACTCGCTAGACTTGGACACCTGTTCGGTCCGGATCAGCGACAGGATCTCCACTAAACTCTGATTAGCGACGGGATTATGTCATTAAAAATGCACTAAGCGCTTTCCATCAAGACGACTCGCAAGACGTTTGTCCACCTTGCGTTTAGGGGTCCATACAAAAGGAACCCCCTACATCTGCACCTCCAGGGGGAGGACAGACAGAGAGACAGAAGTGAACAGGGCCTCGTCTTCACGTCCCTATTACGAGCACATGCAGACGAGGCCTTTCAGCTAAACTGCTAACAAAGGGCCTTGGTGAAATCCCCCTTTTCCTACAGGAGGCCAGAGGCATGGACTCTATTATCATAGTCATTTAAATACAGTAATCTCATTTTCTGCATCAGCCGCAAGGGCATGCCAAATTTTCAGTGTGTACGTGCGTTGGGGGTGACGCAGGATTAGTGTCCTTTTTTTTTTAACATTCTGTTGAGATCGCCAGCTCGCGCAACACGCACGTGTGTGCGTGTGTTTGTAAGCGTGACAGCCTGGCATTGGTGTGAAGGTATAATATCAGATCTTACAAAAAAATCTAGGGTGGAGGTTGAGAAAAAAAAAAAAAAGACGCAAGCTGTTTCCATTCTTCTCGTCTTCCGGTCCAGTGGAAGAGTTGATGAGGTTTAAATGAAGCAGAATTAGGAGATCAAGCAGACAGCGAGCGGTGATGCTATCTCCCAGCCTGTTCCCACAGGACGCCAGCTGACCTGGATGAAATGGATAGACGAGTGGGGTGATATGAGAGAGAGCAGGCAGAAAGCAAGGGCTGGTGGATATCCTTTAAATGTGATAATTTCCAATCACCTCTAACATCAGTTCAAGTCAAGGCCTCGCTTAATGAGCTCATAGTCAATCAGGCATAATGCTGCATCTCGCTCTCTCTCTCTCTTTCGCTCTTTCACTCATCATTGTTGTTCTTTTGATTTAATCCTGCTCCCTTCAGCTGACAGGAAAAGCCTATTACCTCGGCCTTGCTGCTCTCGCCTATCTAAATGCTAACGATGTGAGGGAGAGATGCGATGCTTCCACGAGGACGGAGCTTAATCTGATGGAGTCTCGAGCCGTGATCTGTTGTGTCTTACCCTTGTTGGATGAACTGCTAGGGAGGGGGGGGGGGGGGTTATTAGCTTAGCCAAGATGTCCCTCCTTGTGTACTGACCCAGCCTGTGTAAGGTCAGCGCCCCTCATCAGCGCTCGCTTTCCCACTCCTCAGCCCCTGCTGCCCTTTCACAGTCCGACCTCTGCCGTGTTTAGCTCGCATTAATTTCAGGCACTCAGATATTGATGGAAAAATTGAAAGTGTCAGTTCTTTGCTTCCCTGATAATATTACTTACATTGGCCTGATTGGATGTGGCTGGTGAAGTGGACTAGAAAAGCCTGGGGTAAAAGCCCTGGGTAACCTTGTAAACCAGAGTTGTGTCCGGTTCGATCTGGCACGCGGTGATGTGCGTATTGCTGAGGTCTCTAAGGCTACGTTACAGTATCACCCTCCCTCAAACACATTATATAAATTAACACTTTCTTATTGCTCCCAAGCCATCTCAGCAAGAAGGCGGCGAATTTGCCGAAGACACACGTCCTCGCCGTCCTTTACGCTTTATTGCCAGCCTGCCTGTCCCCAAGTCCCTCCCTTTTTTTTTTCCCGATTTACCCTGTTTCAAACTTGTGTTTGATTTCACACTGGCCAATGATACAGCAGTAGGTGAGATTGGAAGTGAACAATCAATCTTTGTAATGCGATCGGAAGATGGTGCAGTGTGAGTAAATGTTTGCACAGACACTCATTCTGGCCTGCCATCAAACCCATTCTAGAGGAAGAGGAAATCAATCCAGTGCAGGTCTCGCTCAGTGTTTTTCTGCCTTCCCCTTTCTCTCTCTCTCTCTCTCTCTCTCTCACTCTCTCTCCTTCTGTTTTCTCAAAAACAGGAGGGTATCAAGCGCATTATAATCCACAGCTCTGTGCATTTTTCATATAGACTTGCCTTTTTATGTTTTATGTACAGCAGCTCAGGGGAGAGCAGCTGTGTGGGCCCTCGATCCTCTCTGACAGAGAACTCATTTCACTGAGAGAGAGATGGGGCAGAATGCAAAGCGTCCTTTTGTTCTTTGACTTTCTCAGCACAACAGGACAAATCGCAATCCATCAGCGCCACACGGCAAAATGCCACTAATAATGTCTGACGATAAAACCCGAAAGCATTTTAAAGTCATGATAATCCCGACTGAAGGAAAGATTGCTTAAAGTGATAATCATATTGCATAATGTGTAGCTTTTGGGAATATTGGGACCATTTTTTTGTTATATTTAGATATAAAAATGAAGGCTTCTTAAATATTGTTAAGTGTTTAACAATATACAGTATATATATATATATATATATTGATATATTTGATTTAATATTTGATATATTATATAATATGATATGTGTTGTGTGTGAACACACACACATACTCTAGCTATCTATCCATCCATCTATCTATCTCATAACTTTTCTGAAACTTTTATCTATCTATCTATCTATCTATCTATCTATCTATCTATCTATCTATCATAGATAGATAGATAGATAGATAAAAGTTTCAGAAAAGTTATGAATCACAACAACAAAACTTTCAAAAAGGATTAAAAAAAATGTAAATGTCCTCTGAATTTAAAATGTAATTAATACTATTAGTTTTAGTTCATATATACCATTTGTATATATGGCACAGTGGCTTAGCACTGTTGCCTTGCACCTTCATGGTCAGGGTTCATTTCCTGCCTAAGATCTCAGGTTTCCTCTGGGTACTCCGGTTTCCTCCCACACTCCAAAGACATGCAGATTAGGCTAATTGGCGTTCCCAAATTGCTCATAATGTGTGAATGAGTGTGTGCATGTGCGTATGTGCGTGCCCTGCAATGGATTGACACCCCTTCCAGGCTGTACCCTGCCTCGTGCCCTCAGTCTTCTCCAAAACATTGTACACAAGATATAGCAGTATAGACGATGAGTAAGTGAGTGAGTGAGTGATTTACCATTTGTGTTAAAACACTTGTATTTGATGATATAGCAATCACCATGTCATATTTTTCTTGTTTACTTATTGTTGTTATTTACTACATATTCAATTTCAGGAAAAAAACTAAACAAAATGAAACTGTAACACATTAAAAGTCTGCACTGATTGCCATATTTCCCGTATCTGTGCTTTTAGGAAAGGAAACAGATGGCAGGAAGCTTCAGCAGCTTTTCCCACGCTGAGGATGGCACAAGCCTTCTTCACCACTGAATGCCATCTATTAATTCTGAGCACATAATCTGTATGAAGAGCAATACTGCCTTCTTCTGGTGTAACACTCTTACTGTTGTCAGATTCAGGGTCATCAGCATAAGGAGGAACTTGTCTTATTTCTATCATACTACTGGGTTTTACTGGGGGTGTGGCTTATTCAATTCAATTCAATTCAATAAAATTTTATTTGTATAGCGCTTTTAACAATTGTCATTGTCGCAAAGCAGCTTTACACAATCAAAAGAATTATTTAAGTTTGTATGGAATGTGAATGTGTATGAATCAGAATATTCATATTGGGTGCTTATTGGGTGGCACGGGGTAGCAGAAGGCACATCACTTGATTATTTATCATATTCTGTTGTATTATTGTGTCATTATGTAGTTGTCTGTTTTGTACACTGTATTGCGTTGCGCAACCACCAGCTTGGACGCACGTTGCTATTGATTGTTATTGATCATTTGCTCCTCTGAGAGATGTCATTCTCCATTTGGATTTTTTTTTTCAGTCAATAATAAAGGATAAGTATAACTAGAAATATTTTGCCCCCGACCCACACACACACACACACACACACACACACACACAAAAATGTATTATTTGAGGATGCAGTAAAGTTGGCAGAGAGAGTAATGGCACAATTTGGCCAAATTTTAAACAATCATTTCAATGGAAAATAAAGAGGGATGAAAAACGACTATGACATAACATAAGAAGAACAGGAGGCAATGCAAACATTTTACACCAGCACTATATATATTGGATCTCTGTTGATAGGTCAAAAGAGCTAGGATCAGTGTGGATCAGTGTGTAAAAATGGATGGAATGAAGATAAGGATAATAATGATAAAGCTTAAGAAAGTGTTTCTTTTGCTTCTTTGTCGATAACAACCAACGCTACAGTACATTTTCAGTCACAGCAAGTCCGCAAAGTGTTTTCCCCAAAATGCAAAGACAAAAAAACAAGCTAGAAATCGTGAGGATAATACGAAATTGGAAAACAAGAGACAGAGACTTACAACCCTGGAAAAACTAGGATCATTTGGGGCTACTAGGAAAAATGAAGAGCATATTTTCACGCCCGAGAAGGTGGCGTTAGGCCTTAACTGGCTGCTGCCGGACAGCGACGCACACTTGTCCCAGCTTGATGCTTTGTCAATGTGCTGTGACTAAGCCAAGGGGGTCCTATATCCCTCTCTCCTTAGCCTAATTAAAAGAAGATTATCCTGCATGGAGTCCCAGACCACACCAGCGTGCAGTTCTTACTTTCCCCTTACTTTCTCAGGATAATCACACCTCCAGGAAATGGAAGGGAATGGGCTAAGGGGCTTTCTGGATGGCTGCCCAGAAAAAGGGAGGCAAAGAAGAGTTGAGCGTCTGAGCTTGGTCACTTTGAGTATGCGGAAAAGAGCAGCTCATTACATCTGTGTCCTTGTCTTTCTCTCTTTTGTCATTTTTGCTCCTAGAAATGAGTGTCTCAATTGAAGCTCTGCAGTGTGAGTGCTATTTTATATCTAATCTTTAACACTTCAGGATTATATTGTACATACAGTGCCATCAAAAAGGATTTGCCACACTTCAATGATTCCGATCATTAAACTAATTTTAATAATTACACAAAGATAACCTGAGAAAATGCAGTTTTTAAATGATGATTTCATTTATTAAGGGGAAAAACCTGTCCGAAAGTAATTGCAACCGCAAAAAAATTGTATGAATTCATGAATGAACTGTGATTTTTGTAAAGCTGAGTTAAATTTCACTTGCCACACCGAGGCATGATTACTGCATATATGTATATATATATATATCCAAACCCCAGCCACTGGATGTAGTGCCGGTTCCAACCCCGGTAAAAATGAGAGGGTTGCATCAGGAAAGGCATCCAGCAAAAAAAACCTTGTATGTGCCAAGCTTGTATGTGCTCTGGATGGTCCTCTGTGGTATATACACTCACCAAAGGCTTCATCGATCTCTGGTTCTTCATGCCTAACTTTTTTATTCATACTGCCTCCTAATAACACATGATGAAAAGTGTGGATGGATTTACTGAAGCACAGGCTGGAAGATTTTGTGCATCAAACAGTAACTGGAAACTAATCTCAGGAAGGAATTAAAGTAAAACTATCAAAAAAAATAGTTTGAGCCAATCTGTTTAAATATAAATTCTTTGCTTGGCTGCCTTAAATAGAAAATTAGAAGACTAGACTTGGACACGATTAGTTTAGTGGTGAAGGGATGGGCAGAAAAAGAAAGAAGAGGTGGAAAAGAATTAGCATAGTTGCCGTTCATTATATTAGCAGCACTAGATGAGAGTGTGCATTTAAATGTACTGGAGAATGAGGTTATGGGATGAATTATGTGTATGCCAGGCTAAAGAGATATGTGTTGAGTCGAGGGGTTGACACAACCCTCACATTTTATGGGTTCTTGGGATATTCTGCACTTGGGCTGGGGTTTGGGTATTAGGTGGATCTTACATATTTGTTTAGTCTTATAATGAGGCTTTTTGTATTTTAATTCCTAACACATTCTAACTTTTATAGATGTGACTGATAGAATAAGACATATTACACATCTATAATCTTCGTACTGTATTTATAAAGACAGTTACAGCTAGTGATTAGCATTCAGCCACATTGAACAGTTGAAGCTATCATGCCAGCTACTATAAAAGAAAGCTGTTCACTGTTAGCCTTAGTTAAAGTTTTTTTTCACACCTCTTGGTCAACAGGGCAATAATTTACCATTAGGACACAAGGTGGGGTACATCCTGGATACACACATTCACACACTACAGGCAATTTGGGAACACCAGTTAGCCTTTGGATGGTGGGAGGAAACTGGAGCACCTGGAGGAAACCCACCAAGCACAGGAAGAACATGCAAACTCCACGCACACAGACCTGAGGCGGAAATCGAACCTGAACCCTGGAGGTGCAAGGCAATAGTGCTAACCAGTAACGATTCAAAACAGTACTTGTATTTTTACCAGAATATTTATTTGGAAGAGTAATTGCATTTATATTCCTGTAAAAAAAAGTCTATTACTTTAACTATCTACTTCATTGTTTTAACGGACTCATTTCAGTGCAGTGTAATGTTTAATCTATGAGTTTGTTTAATATAAAGACTCAAATTTGCAGGTAAGAATTAATATTATATAGATATAGTTTGTCGTTTGTTGCACAGTAAAAAAAATATATATATATATAAACACTAATAATGTACAGCCGCTTACTTAGATTAAACCAAAATGCATTGATTTGTTTCCAAGCAATTCTCGACTATTGGATTATTTGCTTATGGATCTAATGCCTTATTTGCACAAACCTAACAGAATATAATTTTTTTCGCTTTGCTGCCTTAAATAGAAAATAAAACCAAGACCAAGGTGTTGGACCACTGATCAGAAGGTTCTAGGTTCAAACCCTGTTGTCACTGTTGACCCCTGGACCAATGCAAATAAGCCTTAGATGTGTAATGAGATAAAAATGTAAGTTGCTTTGGATAAGGGTGTCTGCCAAGTGTTGTGTGTGCAGACTACAGGTGTAAGGTGCAAAAGTGCCTGTATTTGGTGCAAAAGTGCCTGTATTTGATTTACTGACCAAATCTAATATTTTAGGCTTTTCATCCCATGTTCTCACTGTTACCTACTGTATATCCCACACCTTAAGGTCTGAACAGATCATTCAAGATTCAAAATTCAAAGAGGGAAATTGCTTTGTCTTGTTACAGTTGCTCAGTGTTTAAAAGGGAAAGGAAGAAAGAAAACACCAGTGACTAATATTGAGTATTATATCTATTAATATATATTAAGTCAAGAGTTAGTTGAGTGTGAGAAATAAGACTAATTATAAATTCACAGTTTACTTTTAAGTGTGGTAATTGTACAATAAGTATTGCACGTAAGTATTGATGGTAAATAAACTGAAATAAAAGTAAGTAACAGCATGGGGGGGGGGGGGGGGGAAGCTTGATTGCCAAGGTCTTATATCAGTTTCATGCCTAGTCCCTCCACTTTACAAAGAAGAGTTGTACAGTTTGGACACTGGAAGAAAGGATCTCCAGTGGCACTGAGTAAAACACACCATGCAGCGGAACAATATGTTGCATCACGCCTTCAACCTTGCTGTTAAAATGCCACTGCTTTTCTTCATACCCTTAGTTTTTTGTTATATTTTGCTTTAAACTTTTAGCTTTTCTTTGGTACTGCAGCCACCTTACAATTTCTCTAATCACCACAAAGGTTTATGAAGTCTGTTAACTTACTATTGTGCCCGAAATCCTCCTTCACTTGTATGCTCCATCTTTCTTGGCACGGAATTATGACGGATGACGAATTTAATTGATGCTGAAACTAAATTCTGATTTGACTTTCATAAAAACCAGGCACATATAAACCTGTCCCAAATCAGAATTAAAAAGCTCAGATTCTAAGTGATTTGTACTGTTCACACTGTAATTAAATTCTGTATCACAAATGCCAAAAATCTGATTTTGCCTGCAGTGTGAACGTAGCCTAAATGTTCATCGGTCACTGTGTTGCTTTAAATATTTACTTTGGTTCAAAAGGAAAATCACTGCATTTCTCCACATCTCAACATTTCTCTTTAAGTTGCTCCTGTCTAGGGATCCCAATCCACATCCCCATCCAATCCGCACACAACTTTGCCCCTCTTTGACACAACCCTCATATTTTATGGGTTCTTGGGATATTCTGCACTGGGGCTGGGGTTTGGGTATTGGGTGGGTCTTACATATTTGTTTAGTCTTATAATGAGGTTTTTGTATTTAAATTCCTAACACATTCTAACTTTTACAGATGTGACTGATACAATAAGACATATTACACATCTCAGCAATAATTCTGCTGCTATTTATAGTACTGTACTTATATTGTACTGTACTTGTATTTATAAAGACAGTTACAGCTAGTGATTAGCATTCAGCCACATTGAACAGTTGAAGCTATCATGCCAGCTACTATAAAAGAAAGCTGTTCACTGTTAGCCTTAGCTAAGGTTTTTTCCACACCTCGTGCTCAACAGGGCAGTAATTTACCTTTAGGACACAAGTACATCCTGGATGAGGTGCCAATTTAATTTTTAATTTTATAGAAATCCCAATATAGCATATCCCAATTAGGAAACTGGGGTCAGAGCACAGGGTCAGCCAGCTTACGGAGTAGCGCCCCTGGAGCAGATAGGGTTAAGGGCCTTGCTCAAGGGCTCAACAGTGGCAACTTGGCGATGCTGGGGTTCGAACCCCTGACCGATCAGTAACCCAGTAACCCACAGCCTTAACCGACTGAGCCACCACTGCCCAATTCATCACAGGCCACACACACACACATTCACACACTATGGGCAATTTGGGAACACCAGTTGGCCTTTGGATGGTGGGAGGAAACCGGAGCACCTGGAGGAAACCCACCAAGCACAGGAAGAACATGCAAACTCCACGCACACAGACCTGAGGCGGAAATCGAACCGGAACCCTGGAGGTGCAAGGCAATAGTGCTAACCATTAAGGATTCAAAAAAAGTACTTTTTAAATACTTTTACCAGAATATTTATTTGAAAGAGTAATTGCACTTTTATTCATGTACAAAAAAAAAAATCCATTAATTTAACTACCTACTCATTTCAGTGCAGTGTAATGTTTAATCTTTGGCGCTAGGTGGAGCCAATGAGTTTGTTTAATATAAAGACTCAAATTTGCGGATAAGAATCTATATTATATAGATATATTTTGTCGTTTGTTGCACAGTAGTAACACGGTAGTGTTGGCAAAAAAAGCAATTATTATAAACACTAATAATGTTTACTCAGATTAAGCCAAAATACATTGATTTTTCCCCCGAAGCAGTCCTCGACCTTCTAAACATGGTGGCCGCTCTAGTCTGAGTCTGTCCAATGTCGTTACTTAGAAACGCGTTGAGGGGCGTGAAATAAGGCAGAAACTAGCCAATCATAGTGAGGGGCGCGGTTTGTTTCTACTCGCCAGCGTTCTTGCTGCTGCGTGCTTTTCGTCATAGTTTAATCCCGAGCGTAACGGGGAGCGCTGTTTGTGTGATTTAGCGGCGTTTTCCAGTATGGAGGACAGTAAAGAATCGTTCTCAGTGAGAGAGGAGAGAAAAAGGGATCGTCAGACAGGTAATATTAAACAGCAAGCTGCTAAGCAACTACCATCCGCGTGCATTGTTTTTAAATAATGGTGGTTAATACGAGGCGGAGCTACGGGTCTCTTTTAACGTAACGCAACGATGACGTCACACATTCTTTTTTTTGTGATGTTATTTATGATTTAGAAAGTGTTATACTTAAAAATGATTTTATTACAAAAACAAACAACAAATCAACCAGTAATTATATATTTTTATAATGTTTGTATATTATTAGTTGATTTGTTTGACCAGGGAACAGAGTCAGGACCTTTAATACAGCACTGTTATATAATCAGGGGTGTGTCACCATGGTGGCACAGGGGCCACTGCCACTCTCAAACATTTCCCCTGCCACCCTTGGCTAAGATCACAGTGTCGGAGACAATAATGGATGATCTTTCCGAGGTTATGTTTATTGTCTTGTTGGGATTTTATTAACCAAAGCACAGAATGAACAAATAACATAATGCATTAACTTTAATTCTTTGTTGAGCGTCTAGAACTAAACTAAACTTTTAAGAATTATAAAGTTTAGTGATATCATGACCCGCCTTGGTTGCCTTTATTTACTGATTCCATAGATACTTTATTTGTTAGTGTTATACGACTAATCCTTGATTTGCGCAGGATGTCGATCATGTACTGTACATACACAGGTTTTGAAATGGAGTTGGAGATGATCCAGATGTGGTGCATCAGTGCACCCTCTAAAGACATAATAGAGGAGGAAAAATTATCCATACGTGTTTATTTTGTTTTTGCAAAAGGACACAAAACTTTTGAGTATCTCATATCTAGGTCATTCTTCAACTGCTAGACAAGCGGTTACACAAAGAAACTAATTTCCATCATTCATTGAAAATCTGACGAAAATAGCTATATAACTTAATTATACGTTCATTCATTCATCTTCTATACTGCTTTATCCTGTGTACAAGATCGCAGGGCCTGGAGTCTATCCCAGGAGACTTGGGGCATAAAGAAGGATACACACACACACACACAATGGGCAATTTGGGAATGGCATTTAGCCTCATCTGCATGTCTTTGGAATGTGGGGGAAAAAAAACAACATCCGGAGGAAACCCACCAAGCATGGGGAGAACATGCAAACTCCACACACAGCCCCGTGGTGGGAGTCAAACCCAGACCCTGAATATGCAGCCGGCAGTTATACGTTATACTGTATATGTTTTACATTGAAATTATATTTAAATTTATATCTACCACAGACGATCCTGTGCTGCCTGAATAGATTATAGAGGAACGGCAACATTTTAACACCTCAAACGAAAACATTTACTAATTGATTTAAAAATAAAAAAATTTTCAAGTGATTTTTCCTACATCTCTAATATATAATAACTTAATCTATTGCTCCTTTTGTATTTCCTGCATGATCAGTGATAATCCAGTCTAGTAAACCCTATACTGCTTACTGTTTTTAGATCCAGGCCATTACACAGCTGCTGATCTTGAAGGTAAAGAATGGCTTAAAGACAAAAACAATGCATTAACTTTAATTCTATGTTGAGCGTCTAGAATGTAGCATGCTTTTTACACTAAACTTTTAAGAATTAGAAAGTTTAGTGATATCAGGACTCGCCTTGGTTGCCTTTATTTACTGATTCCATAGATAATTTTTTTGTTAGTGTCACATGACTAATCCTTGATTTGCTCGGGATGTTGATCATGTACTGTACATACACAGGTTTTGAAATGGAGTTGGAGATGATCCAGATGTGGTGTATAAATAATCTTTCAGTTTTAAAGGGAAGATAGGAATCTGATTGATTGCAGGATTCTCTGTACTGTAATCAAAATGACTACTGACTGGCATTGTGTGCATTTAAACAGATAAACAAGACAAACATGGAAGCTTGAGATTTCTGATGCTTTCACTCCTGTGAGCGCAGAGATCAACAGATTCTTTTTGGGATATTTTCAAAAAATACTGTTATGTTACAGTTTGGACCCTGTAGATTATATGAAGAGTGTACGCTGTGAGGATAAAGACTGTCCTGTGATCATCTCCGAACTCTTATTCACAATCTGCTCATTCTGAACACACTTGGTACTAATGGTGTAACAGTACGCATATTCCGTTCGGTGATGGGTTGGGGGTTCGGTGCATGTTGTGATCCGAGTGAATACTAAGGATGGGAATCACCAGGGAACACCCGATACGATATTATCACGATATTTAGGTTCTGATTTTTACTTTGCCTATTTGCTTTTTTTGTTATTATTATTATTATTATTATTATTGTAGGTTTTTTTTGTTTATTTTTGTATTTAGCAAGATTTAGTGAAGACACTAGTGTTAGCAAGGATGGTAGCAAAAAGTAAAGGGAGCCACTGTGAGGTTTACTGTCTATTTATTTCATCTTTTATTTCACTTACATGTCTTTTCTAAATGTTTTGATTGTTTTTATATGCAAAAAATGTTGTTAGTGTGTTGGAAATTGGTAATATTGGTAATATTTTGGCTGGCTGGAACAGATTATCTGCATTTACATTATTTCCTATGAGAAAGCGCCTCCGGAACGGATTAAATTCGTATACCGAGGTTCCTCTATACGTTGATTAATCTAAAGCTGATACTTGTATATAGGGCTGGGCGATATGGCAAAAACGTAATCTCGATAATTTTTCCCCATATTGAACGATAACGATATATATTTCAATATAAGCTGTTAATGCTGCCAGCTTTAAAAGAGGATCCCAACAATGACTGAAGCCACAAAAATTAAAGGGTTCATT
>JAQMYL010000011.1:23680670-23700942 GCA_030014365.1 Clarias pachynema | reverse complement strand
TAGTAGTAGCCTTAATGTGGGAGCCCCCTAGTGACGGGGAGGAATTGGACACGACTAAATTAGGGAGAAAATTGGGAGAAAAAAAAAAGAAAAGAAAAAGGTTTTTAATGCATACAGTTTTTGATAATGTTAAGCCATAAAATGCGTTTCTGTTGTGCCACTAAGAAGCTGCTGCGCTCGGTGCAGAATCGCTTATATCTGAGGCTGATGTATATCAACCGATTCATTTTTATTATAAATGTAAAAAAAAAAAAATACATTTTGGAGATATTGCCACACAAAAGAATTGTGTTTAATATTGGAATAAAAAAATTTTTCCCCCACCTCTTTAGTCATCATGTTACTGAGAAACTTAAACGATCAGGCATGAAAAGAAAAGAAAAGCCATATAATACTAAAACACAGATTGTAGTTTTTTTTTTTTTTTTTAACACAGAATTAGGGCCCAAGCACTATGACATCAGCCCTATGTCGCCATAGTATGTAAAGGGCCGTATTGGTGGCTTTTTGGGCCGACATGTTGGAATCTACTGCCATTAGGATGCCGGGGGGTCTGAGACAGTCACACACAAGATTTTTTTCTCCAATACACATTTAGAGCTCATTGAATGTCATGGGCTCAACTCAACAGGAAGTCAGTTATTTTGGGTCGTTTGCAAAACGCACCCAAAGGATTTTGATACGTTGCTTGCAACTATATTTTATTGTTAGTCTTTATTTATGGTATACAAGTCCCTGTGAGTGAGGTGTTACTATGAAAAAGCTGATGTATTAGAACAAGTGCAGACATGATCAAAACAATATCTCTCTCTCTCTCTCTCTCTCTCTCTCTCTCTCGCAGGTGATCGCCGCAGAGGGAGAGATGAACGCGTCCCGAGCGCTGAAGGAAGCCTCTCTGGTGATCGCCGAGTCTCCGTCTGCGCTGCAGCTGCGCTACCTGCAGACCCTCAACACCATCGCCGCAGAGAAAAACTCCACCATCATCTTCCCCCTGCCAATCGACATGTTGCAGTCCTTCCTGAAGCACTGAGCTGACGTCTACATCCTACACACACACACACACACACATACATACAGTACACACACAGTTATACACTGAAGATGTAATGCAGGCAAATACAGATCAGCAGCACCTAAGGCTCAAATACACACACACACACACACACACACACACACACGTATTCTCTCGCTGTTGCAGTGATATTATCATCACTTGAAGTCAGGGGTGATCTGACAGCAACATCACTGATGATAATTGATAATTCTGTTAGGGCTGGGCCATGTGAAGCAAGTATCACATCCTATATACTGTAATTCACAAAGATAATGTTATTATTAAACTCCCAGGAAAAGAGTCTTATTGCATTTCAAAATAAATACAATTAGTGTAGGAATGTTTTTATTTAGTTTACCCATAAATAAATTCAAATAAGACACCTACAGTACATATAAATTTAAAATCCATCAGAAGTTCTGGCAGTAGGTTACTGGGTTCAGTAGGTCGGAGGTTCGAGCCCCAGCCCTGCCACTTTGCTACTGTTGAGCCCCTGAGCCAGGCATTTATCCCTATCTGCTCCGACCTTGCTGCGCTCTCACCCCAGCTTCCTAACTGGGTTATGCAAAAATGACAATTTGTGATTAATTTTAATATTTTTTTTTACTCAATATGGATATCGTATCATGTAGCCCAGCTCTAACGTCTCTGTGCCTATTACTTTGTCTGACCGAGCCGCTACATAACAACCAAATCCTTATAAAGCCTTAATCGTAAATTGTTCATGTTTAAATGTGTAGCATTTAATAATTTTACTCATATGCTGTTCTTTTTTTTTTAAGATTTTCTAATATCATTTAGTATTTTATTACAATATTATCATTTTTAGTATTATAACATAAATAAGAAAATCTTATCTAAATATGATATCGCAATCATCTTTGGTTAAAAGTTTTCGAGCCTTTTCGAGCACGTTACGTATATCAAATAGTGTACATTCATGCGTTGCTCGTACCCTCAGTCAGTCACAGGGACGACGGCAATGCTCCAGTATGCAGAAGAGGGCCGATAGCAGGATCCTCTGAGAGTGTTATATACGCACGTACATAGCTTTAGTGTTACATTAATAGCTTTATAATACAGGTTGCTGGCTTCACGTGTCTCGGAAGAAGCGCGTCTTAGCCTTTCAAGTTAGGGGAGAGCTGGGTAGGGGGGGGGGGGTGTCACCATTTGGTGGATTGAGGAAAGGGAAAAAAAAAGAACAAAAGATGAATTTAACACCACATTGTTTTACCTGTTGTTTTTTTTCTCATACTAATTCGTGTATAAAATTTATGTCTCTGTAATTCTTGACTTTTTTATATCCAGTTTTGCTTTGAGATTACTTACTGGAGCTTTTGACGTTTGTTTAAACTTTCTTACTCTCCTTATCTTTTTGTGTTTTGTCTTGTGGATCAGGAAGAAATGTGGTTCAGCAGTTTGAAATCTTCCATCTTGTGTAATATGTTATTTCAAATTTTGTATTCCACCTCTAGAGAAAACCAGTAATGTGCCATAATTATTGTCTAATATCAGTATGTCTCCATTTATTATAGCTACTGATTGTTACCATTTCTACCTGGTATTGTATATTCTACTTGTCTTCTTTACATTAATTGCATGTACATGAAAATCTATCAAAATCATTTACCATAGATTATGTGTTTGTTCATTCTAATCCGAATGCATTAAACACATCAGACAACTTTGAACCAGTCCACAGAGCTGTATTTTTTTTTGTATTGTAACACGTGTAAGGCTGGGCATCTGTTCCACATCTGTGAACAGCGTTTATAAAAACAAGCTGCAAAGACTGGAATTTGTCACTATGGCACAGTGTTGTGGAAAAATACTCAGAGTCAGGCTTTGCTTCCAGAAGATTACGACCTTTATTATCATGCAATAACGGCCGGAGCTGAACCATGGACACAACCGAATTCTCTGGTCATTTCTACCATTAAACTGTATAGGCAGTGGTTACTATACATCCCTCCAACATGTTTCCAATTAGGGGCCCTCTTTAGCTCACAATGAAGGTGCCCCAATGTAAAGCTCTGGTTTCCTATGCAAGCGCACACAAAGAAGCCTATGTCTCAGCTTCACATGCGCATCCCCGATTATATCCAGATATGGTACCTTCTACCCCCCCCAAAAGTAAGTAAAATCAAATGAAATTAAATCAAAATTTCTCCCATACACAGTGGTGCATGCTGGATGTTTGCTGTTCCAGGATGATGCTATTGTAAACAAGTGGTCAAGCTAATCGTTAAGTAAAGGACACGCCGTGGAGACCACCAATGAACCGTTCTTCATAAGGATCAGTGATTTGACACAGTCCTGGGTTACAAAAACAAGCTGTCTGTAAACATTAACCTGATATGGAACAGACTTACTTATTCTACACAGCAACATTATGTGGCAATAAAATGAAGTCAGGTGACAACCTGGTCATTTATTACATCCAGGTCATCACATCTAGGTGTTTTTCAGACATAGTCCAGGACTCCGCGTGTGAAACAGTGGTTCTGGAAGCATGAGGAATAATTTTCACACTTGACACCAGGCAGTTTTTCGCCAGGGAGTGTACTGTATATCGCACAATTGTAAATTTGAGGTCATGCAGCTGCAAAAAGCAATATTTTTTTTTTTTGTCCCAAAAATTTACTTATAAAATGTTAATACTTAGAAATGTAATCTTTACAAATAATAATAATAAATTAATAAGTTATCAATAATGAAACCAATATGAAACCAACAGATGGGCATAAATTTATTAGCACAAATAAAAGTACAAGCAATTTATTATCCCATGGTTATCTAAACTTTGTATGGCTTATTATATTAAAACTCTCAAGGCGTCTGTAGCCAAGTCAAAGACCACATTTGTTTAGTCTGGAGCATGTAGTCAGCCCAAACAACTCAATCCACAATAAATAAACACATTCTCTTTTAAGTGTGATGGAAGAACTGAATTGAATTTGCAATGATTATCACTTTCCATGGGCCTTTTTATGATATATGAAGAACAAGGTTCAGATCTCACACTGTGTTTGGTCTGGTTGGAGTTAAACTGCTCTTCAGCGCCCTCTGGTGGCAGGCACGCTCCAAATAACATGAACACAAATATTTTGGCTGATAGTTTTCAAAAGGCATTGCATACTGTTTGCTACATATGATGAAATGGGTGCATTTTATTTCTAAGTAAAGTGACACCCCAATGCACACTAGGCAGGATTGTATTGCTGCTTAACGCCCTTAGACATCTGCTCATGTGCGTAAAAACAAACTATATGCGAACATACAGGAAGAAATAGGCTCTGCTAAATTAATAAACCCGACAAATGGATGGATTTCTGCATTTGTAGAGACACTTTGTTGTTCTGAGTAACAGTATTCTAAAACATAACCTTGTTAAACAGTCACTATAAGTCTAAGCTCCTTGCTAATTCCTAATTTGAGATTTATCCGCCCTTGATATTGATTCACGAACATCTCAAATTATGATCAGATTTGTTTTTGGTCAAAAGAAGCACTGTCAAATATTTCATGGATGTTTCCCACCTCAGATTACAAGAGTTACCCTTATTACAACAAATGCATCGTTTAAATACAGTTTAATTATAATGCCTACTTTTTAAACAGTAAAAAAAAAAAAAAAGTGCAATTAGAAATAAAAGCTTTTGACTACAGACAAGGCTTGGAGTGTACAAGTTGCCTTTTTACACTGGTCAACTCCCAGATACCCCAGTTGAAGTCTGCTCAATCAGTGGAAAAGGGCAACTTCCACTTCTACCCAGTTAAGGCAAAGGGGTTTTAAAAGGTCAGTAGGTGAGGGGTTCAAATCTCAAGGTCAGCCATGGCGCGCTCCAGAGGGTCGCTGCTCCAGTAGTCGTGGTCCCAGGCCAGGAACCATCCGGTGAACGTGGGAGGCTCGGAGCCCTGCTTGATCTTCACAATAGGAGTACGGCGGTCTCGGTTGGCTGGATCCGTCTCGATGTAGCGTGCAGCTAGGAGATTACAGATTTTTTTAAAAAGAGGTTTAATAATGCACAACACATTCAGACATCCCTCACTAACCTCACTTTTTTTCCTCTTCTTGTTAATAAGTTAATAAGTGTAAGTGTACAGGGTCAAAAACAGAGCTGTCATCCGGTTCGAATTAAAAAAAAAACAAAAAAAAAAAAACATGCATAATGATTTACTTTCCACACTTCGAAGTCTGTTACATGAGTGAGAAATTTAATGAGCCTCACCTGACGCCATCGCTTCAGTCTTTTCCTCCTCTTGTGCCTCATTACCGATCCATACAAACACCTGCAACACATCCAGAGCGAGTCAGAAACCCCAGAAGGCAGGGATGATTTAAATGGCTGCATGCTACTCGAAATATCTTTAGAGAAAGTTCAAGGCAAATATTATGAAATAATTCAATGATTAAAAGTCTTTGGAGCAGGTCGTGTCCACAAGATCGATGTAAAAACTTGGAAATGTTGGTTTGAGCCACAGAGCTGAATGTTACCTGGTCCCAGGTATCCAGGATCATGACATCATCTGTAGCCAGATCCTCCTGAGTCATCTCCCCAGGTACCTCCTCAATCTACAAAAGCAGAAAACCTGCTGTTATTTGGTTTAAACAGTTCAACTGACAATTATTTCGCTAACTAAATGAAGTGATTTGTTAAAATGTGACTAAATAAAATTTAGCTAATGTATTGTTTCTTAGTTTTCAACGCTTAGAATCAGGAAAGCGAGTCCACTCTTTTTGTGATTTCACTCTCACCAATGTTGATGTCATGTACCCATTATTTCTCAGTGCTAATAGGTATTTAAATAAAATAAAAAAAAACACTTGACTTCCAACTGAATGAAAAAAACGTTGCTGTTTGTGTCTTTAAGTGAAATTAGGTTCGTGAAAACACTCACGATGAAGCGCCCGGTTTTGTTGGAGCAGGCGAACAGTCTGGGTGGGTGAGTGTCCATTTTATCCTTAAGCCTGGCGGATGTGGGGTACTCGCTCTTTCCTCCCAGAGCTGCCCAGAAGTCACCTGCACATGAATGAACAGGACAAATACTTATGCAAGAAGTTCATAATTATAATGCATTCCAGAAAAAATAAATAAATTAATGATCCTTGTACATTATACATAAAACTGTGCAAAATTTTGGTGCACAAATAATTTACACTTATAGTATGTAAGGAATTAAAAAACTGGGAACATGTTCTTAATGGAAAATAAATCAAAGTCATGGTGATGCGATGTGTGTCCTGTTACCGCCGTTGTCCTCCATTTCTACAGTAATTACATACAGTGATGTCTTACATCCCTGATCCTGATATCACCTACGTTAAACACAGCTTATGTTACATTACTGAGAACCCATTATATAATAGCCTCAGTTCTTACCACTCTCTCCGCCCTCTGCGATCTGAGAAGGAGAGACCCCGAGGATACCACACAGCTCCTGTGCGCCCTGTTTCTCCGGGTCACTGGCGCCAATGCCGACCCACATGGAGCTGCTCGATGGGGTCACCAGGACGAAGACATCGTTGGAGTTCAGGTTTGAGGAAACAGCATCAACCTGGAGAGAGGAATTCCAATATGCATGAGCTCACACTATTAAAAGGAAACCTACTATGCAAAATTCACTTTGTCATTTTTAGACAATTAAATATGTCTAAACAAGTTAGGAACATATTTAATTAAATCCAACATTCCCTATCTATTTGTGTATTGGCCAAAATGAAAGAGACAGACTTTCCCCCATTTTGACCTTATGCAGGAATCGAACCCGGACCTTGGAGGTGCAAGGTCACAATGCTAACCACTACGCTCTTTGCTCTGATTAGCTAAAAAAATTTATTATTTCCTCAACGAGGCTTTCAGTGGCAGTTCATTTAAAGGAAGAGACACTGAAACAGGAACAGTTATTCACGAGTGCATGATTCAAGCTGGAAAATAAACAGAAATATTTGAGAGACACCTAAGACTTGTTTAAAAAGGAACATGCAATTTTTTTTTAACACAGTATGGCCTTTTAGTAATGACTAAAGATTGGAGCTGGCTTGGCTGCTAAGCCAACTTTGGCCACCAGAGGGAGACATGATCAGTCTATATGATATGATATAATGAGTCTCAGCCTTTCCTTTGCACCAGGTTGTCTTGTTGACTGAGCCACTCTCTCGTGTTACTTCACCCCAGAAAGAACTTTTAAAAGTTCACTCTTTCCCTTCAGCCTCTTTGAGAAGACAAAGCACTTGTTTGTTTCAGTTCTCCCTTGATTAATGTCTTCAGTTTCACCATGTGCTCTGCCCTTTATCAGAATGTAGCATGTTAGCTCCTGGATGGCAAGGGTGTTTAAAAATCAAGGAGCCACAAACTCACAGAACTGTAAAATATGGATAAATGTACACTAACGAGTAATCTTTCTTAAAACATTGATTCACTGATATATGATTTTTAAATTCCATAAATTAGACTGACGTTAAAAAGTGTTAAAGGAATTCTCTCGCGCTCGTTGGATGATATTTTGTGAGTCACACTGACCTCTACAGCCCGGGTGCATCCCGCAGAGCTGGAGCGCACTTGGAACAAGCGAGTCTGCGCGGGTTCGGATTGACCTCCATCCCTGGACGTGCCTCCCTTATACACCACCATGGGCTTTCCGCCGAACAGACTCATGAGGTGTGCAGGCTCCTTACCCTGAACCACACGCACCTGAGAAACACACAATATATTATTGCACATATTGTAAAGTTAAAAAAATGCTTAGGAACATGTATAAAGGTTGATCTAGGAAATGATCAGATTATGTCAAAAGTCTTCTGATAATCAGCTAGTTAACAAACTAGCAGACTAGCTTACACGTCGCTCTTATTCAACAGTACAGATGATATCACCTGATGTCAAGTTACAGTAGCTGACTTGGCAAGATAATCAGCAAAATAAACAAACATGATAAACTAGTTTTGATGTCCTCCCACTACAGGGTTTGTCTTCAATGCTAGTTTCCCCTTCTTTAAACCTCTTCAACCATCTTTGCACATTGCTCATAAATGGCGTCATCTCAACAAACGGTATGTAGTGCAATGCGAGACCATCAACTGCACTCTTTTCTCCAAGAGTACATCGCTTGAGATGGAGACTATGTTGAGTAGTAACTTTTTTACTCTACCAAAATGTGCAATTTGAACCAAGTATAATTTTCTCAAGCATAGCTGGAACATTATTTTAATACTAGATTGGGGCATAAATCATCATCATCATCATCATCAAGTCCTGTTGTGACAGATCTTAAGCTAATTTCCATGTTTATTTTGACTACTTTCCACCAGGTGGCATCAGTGAGCCAATCAGATTAGATCTTGTTACTGCAGTGCCGACATTCTCAGCAACTCTCAGCAGCACTTTTTTTTTTCTCTGGCTGGCTGGCGGACAACAAGCTGTCCAACGGCTGGAAAAAACATTGCTTCATCAGGTTGCGGACAAAAAGGGCTCTTTTGCTTCCGCTCCCCCGAACACTGGGCCCGACTGTCTTCTTTCCACTCCACTCGGCCTGAATTATGCAGTTGTTTACTGTTCAGCCTGATTCCAGCCAAATTTGGAAACGAATTAAGTTCCCTAAATGTTCCTCCTGAGGTTTGTGGTTCGGAGGCTGATATTTACTCCAAAAAAAATGTAGCTTTAGCCAGAATCCAGCATTTGACAGCACATTCCTGCACTTGGTTTAATCTGACATGCGAGAAATGCACACGACAAATGATGCATTCAAGATGTGTGATTTGACAACTCTAATGTGACTTTTGGGACAGCGAATAGCAAACGCCCTTTGTATACACACACAAACACATGATGCATGGAAAGATATGAATTCAAGCAAAGAGATGATGGCAGTTGAGATGTGATGTGAAAGAATGTGAAAGATGTGAAAAGCAGAGGTGCCAAAATTTCTGGCAAGAAAATTCAAGCAGGAAGAGGGGAAAACTTTACCACAAAAACCCTAGAGTAAGCTGGCAGACAAAACGGCTCTGTGTTAAATTATAAACCACGTGGGGAACTGATTTAAGAACAACCGACTAAGTGTTAACTTACTACAGTTTTTTCCCCTAAATAAAGGCGATAGAAGTCTATGTACAATGGGAAACTGTTCAGGTCTGAATGATGTTGCTTGTTGAGTGGATTACAAATAATAATAATAATTAAAAACAAATCTTTATTACTTTCTTTCCCAATCTGTTCATCTCTTCCAGGTAAAATATACAGTATAGACATCGTGCTGATCACATGATCACAATCTTTCTCGAACGCAACCTCTCATTACAGAGACGGGAATTATATTCACATCTGTAGTAGAGGATATAATACATGACCACATCATAAACATGCCCATGAAACAGGCTGCAGAATTCAGCTGTTGTAGCCACACCTGGAGCTCTATTCCCGCTACGTTTCAGTTGACTTTCAAATTTGATAAGAATTCGAATACTACATGTAGTATCATATTGTGATCATAAAGTGTATCGTTCTCCATTTGAATGTAGAAGTATCTGATTTTTTTTTTCTTTTTCTTTTTCATTTTGCTTAGATGTGCAGCTTGATTGCAGCTTAATAATTACAGGCTTCTATATTTATTTAAGTATTTGTTTGTTTGTTTTACAAACTAGGAATCTTAATGATTGATCATTAACTAGTTGCAAGTTAAAACTGGTTTATACCAGTTAAAAATATATTAACAGATAAATATTTGTTTTGCAGAACAGTTCTCCTTAGCTCCTACTGTATAACTATTAACGTTCACACCAAATGACTTGTATTTTTTAACATACAGGATACTGCTTTTAATTGCTTGTTTAAAAGTACAGGTAGTCCCTGACTTACGGATGAGTTCCGTTCTGGAGGAACATTCGAAAGTCTGATTTGTTCTTAAGTCCGACAAAGTCACACACACACGCACACATACAATATAGCGGATTTTAGACATTTTATACATTCACATACACACAGAAAATATTGTATATATTTGTAAGACACTGTATACTGCAGTGTCTATTGTTTGTGTATAAAAAACCCGTGAGCTACTTCTGTGATTGCTTTCGTTCGTATCTGCGGAAATTCGTAACTCGAATGTTCGTAAGTCGGGGAATGTCTGTATTTTGGCAGAACTAATTTGTTAGGATTGTGCTGTTAAACTGTTTAAATTTAAATACAAATAAAAATGTGTTTCTTGTTATTTTTAATCGATTATTGATTGTCAATATGGTCAGTTAAGAAAAATGTATGGAGTCTCACGCTGATTACCACTTTAGCTAATAAGGACACCATAAGGAAAGCTCTGTAGCTCTGTGAAAAAGTCAATATTAATTATCGGATGATTAATTGTGCAACAGCTAAGGAATCTTGCTTTATTTTTTCGAACCTCAGATAAAAGATCTTTTGGAGATAGAGTTTCCCCTAAGCAGTTTGTCTCTAATTTATGCAACATCCTGAGGAAATTCTTGATTTAATCAAGGGAGAATGTTTTTTGTGTCCATGGGGTATGTGTGTGTGTGTGTGTGTGTGTGTGTTTTTTTTTTTAAATAAAGAGAGGCATGCTGGTCAGAAACAAGGCTACCTGAGTAGTGATAGGAGCACCAGCCACCTAGAAACACAAGCAGCAGCAAAAAAAGAAAAAAGAAAGAAAAAAAAAAGATGGGGAAAGAAGGAATGAAGATGAAAACAAGCAAACAAAATGTCAGGACATAATATTTGGCGTCAGGACATGCTCACTGCTTAGTGAAGATTCAGTTCCCAAAATTTGACATGAGGATATTTCCCAGTGACAAACCACAATACGTGTGTACAGTACTGATAAAAAAAGGCTTGGAATATTTTTACTGTATAAACTACAGTATATTTAGCTTCCAGATAGCCAGGCCTTCTTGTATTTTTAATGTAGTCTTGTGGAATAGTTCTCCAGGCTTCTTAAAGGACTCTCATTTTCAGTCCAGTCCTACCTGAGCAGTTTCAGGGGGATGTTTCTTGTTTAAGACATTTGAATCATTCAAGCATATAAAAAAAAAAAAATAATAATAATAATAAAAAACTCAGACTTATGACATGATGTTTTTTTATGCTTGAATGATTGACAGAGGTTGTTACATAAACAACAGACTGTTTAGACCTGTTATTTCAATGTAATGTACATAATTAAATTTAATTTAATTCAATATAAAGAAATGAGGGGTGGCTGAAGACTTTCGCACAGTTCTGTAAACCATATAAATAAAAAACAAAAAACGGATTTTATTTTAGACTAAGCACTAAAGTTAAGGTTAATCACTTACCTGGACAGGTCCTCCTCCGAGCTCATCATCCAGCTGCGTGGCCAAGATGGCAGACGCTCCGATTTCATCCTGTGAGGAGTCCGCTCCTTGCCTAGAGGAAAAAGATTGGGCTTCATAAACAACCAAACAACCAAGTACTGTACTCAGGGTCTGCTGATAAAGCGAGCTGCTACACGTCATCGTCAGGCACCTCACAGTGCCAGATGCTTGGCTCTGTTGTTATCATTCTCTGATTATCTGCTTGAAATAGAAGCTCACTGTCTTCCATTCTGAATAACATTAACACATTCTTAGGATTATTTTGGGAACATTTCAGGGTTTTTTTGTTCCATATGCATCAGTTTCAAAGCACGTGTTCATGACCTGTAGTGAACTCTTACCAAATGTAGATGATGTGTCCCTGCCTGCCACCATGTCTGTAGTTGTAAAGGATGATGTAACTGTCTCCGCCGTAGAACTGGCCATACATGGACGGGTCAACTGGAACCTTGTCCGAACCTTCAATACGCCAGATCTGTAAAACGACAACATGACATGCTCTACTGTTGCTCCGAAGCATTAAATGCGCAACAAATTCATATTTTATCGTACCATATTAGCTCTCATTATTAATCCAACTTGTATGCATGTCTTGAGCTCTTACTTGTTTCTTGCCGCTGCCGTCATCGATCATGCCGTGCTGCGCTGCCATGGCAGGCGACTCGTGCAGCGTGGCAGCATCGAATGGCACCTTCTCAATCTTGGCGATGTGGTTGGAAACGTATGCCACGCCCATGCCGTCTGTCTGGTCCACATCACGCCAGTTCTTGAAGAAGTGCTTGAACAGCGGAGTCTCGCCCATCTCGGGGAGGATCTGCACCTGAGTTTGCTTCGCGTAGCCCATCTGCTTAATGAAACCATCTGCTGCCTTCATGGCTGCCTTACGCTCCTCAACGTTGGCGTCCTTTCCTGTTTACATGTTAACAATGTCAAGTTTGTGAACATTATTTGTATATATAAAACGTTTCCCCCTTCCTTGTTGAATTAAGTCCTGATTGGTTTTGAATTTGACCAGCATGATGTGAGCTTTTACATTTTCATACGGTTTTAACCATCACATTCAAATATGCAAATTACTAGAGAGGACTTTAGCTGTTAAACCTTTATGCTAAACTAGCGGTAACTTAACTAAATAAGCTCATATGTTGTATTTTAACAAGTATAGCTAGTAGTTTTACTAGCTCCTTTTGGGTTTGCTTGTTCACCTTTCCAGAGAAAGATCTTGCCATCGGAGCCATGGTCCAGAATAAAGCAATCCTTGGACTCCAGAGCACTCTGGGTAAAAGGGTTCTCATCAGCCACCAAGGCCACAGCCATGGTCCCGCTAGCATCCGAAACCTGTGGATTAGATTAGAAGACCGTACTTTAGAATTACTGTAAATGAGTGGGGTTTCTGGACTTCACCATTCCATCTGTTTGAATAGCCGAAGCACCTTGTAGAGTTTAGCCAGCTTCCTGTTGGACGCGTCTGCTTTCAGGTCGTCATCGGCTCCTTCAGGCAGGTCTGGCTTTGCTCCTAGAACCTGGCATAAGATACGGAAAAAAGATTCAATAGGAGTCCTACTGGAGTCCTAAGTGTAGACATCGCAGTTCGTTGAACATCGAGTCTGAACATGTTTTACTTCAGGTTGAATCTTTACCTCAAGTATCTTTTCTCGCTCCACACCTTCATCACACACGTAGACACGGGCTCTCCCGCTGCGCTCGTTGTCACGGATCGCCTTGGCGAGCTGAGTGGCCTTCAGCTTCTCGAAGCGATTGCTCTTGGATCCGCACCACTGGTAGATCTCCTGGATTACGCACAAATGATAGTAGCAGGTGAATCAATGATGTTCAACTGTAAACAATCAACTACTACATTCACATATCACGTTACGCCTCTGATAAACAAGTGCAAGTTAATGTAGAAACGTTAACAGGTTAGAACCAGCGGATTGACCCGCCTCCTTCATTTCTCTCCCTGCGATACTCACATTCCCGAGGTCCAGGATGAAGCAGTCACCCTGGTTGAAGCTGTCCCAGCTAACCGGTACCTCTGTTGCCCTTACGACACGACGACCTTTGACCTGGAGCACACGCTGCATCACCACCTCGTTCGTGACTACGTGCTTAAACCCTGATGCGACGCCTCCTTTCTGAAAACGAGGAGAGAAAGAGCCATTAAAAATGGCACCCACGGTACTCCTCATTTCAAGAGCACAAAATGGACCACAAACCTCTTCAGCCCAAACAAGAATACAGAGACGCCCGTTCATGTTTATGTATTAATATATAATTAATATATGATATATTATCATCCTTTACCTTCTGGCCTTAGGTTCTTTTCACTATACAGGAGTGATGGCTATGATGAGATAACAGCATACAGTTCTAACGAGGCCAGACTTAAGCATGTATTTTTTGCCACTTATTCTACACTTCCTAGTCATTAGACTGCTTTAACTTTTGTGCAGTAATTTTTGTCCAGAATTGCATTCATTGTTTCTCGTGTGATCTTGTACTGATGATTCTGAACTTCTGACCAGTTCTGTAAAATCTTCTCAAAAAGAAGTTGAGGTCAGGACTCGGTGTTGGCCAATTCACGTCTAAAAGAAATCTGTCAGGCCCTACTGTCAGAACTACTCTTTCACAATTTTAGTCTCAGAATACGGCCGTACCATCAGGGAAGAAAAAACTCCATATGATATGATACCATGGTCTACCAGCTGACTTCATTTTATTGCTGCATAACGTTGCTGAGCAACTGAAGCAACCACAGATCATAACACTCCCTCCAGAGGCTCGTACACTACAGTGGCCACTACGCATGAAGGCTGCATCGCTTCATGTGCTTCTTCTCCTTCTTACCATCATGTACCCATCTCTCTGGAATAGAGTCAACGCCACAACAGAAAACTACAAAGCTGAGAAACAAGCTGGGTTGAGCGGTATCTTCTTATATGATGTTACAATAGTGGAAATGTTTAATAGGCTTCTCCAAGCCATAGCCATCAAAACAAGACCGGGGAAGGAAGTATCAGTTGTTGTTGTTGTTTTTTTTAATGGAAGGCTGGACTAGAAAATCAGCTATAAGAGGCTGGGACGATAGCGCTAATGTAACCTATTGGATTCCAAACGGCGTTAAACAGAAAGAGAAGAAAATGTAAAAAGGACAAAAACAGGGATTGGCTTTTTTTTGTACAAGTACACTGGAGACAATTGACCACAATTTTTTATTTGCATAACAGGTCCCCTTGGGGTATTTGTTTATTTAAATCTAAACAGTGATTTGGTTAAGTCAGTGTATTTTGCATATCTACTTGGTGTGTCGGATGCGATTCCAATCCGCAGCAACCATTTTAAAACAGAAAGCAAGAGCTCTCCTTAAAAATGTTCAACTTGGTTAACTATTTATCTGTATGCACCTTTTTTTTTTAGCAGATCATCTAATAAAATAGCCACGCCCAGAAGCACAAACATCGTAAATAAGATGCATTCATTTCCATTGAACTAGTTTATAAGGTTGAATCAGCAGGATTCAGCAGTTCATTCACTGGAAGGTACTGTGTGTATATAACCTCAGGAAACACCTACACAGGTGCAGCATCAGGTTATTGCACATGGTTGTGTCATTTTTAACCTTGTTACACGTCAAGTCACTTACCATGTACTGCAGACCTTTCTTAAAGTAACCCAGGAACGTTTTCGACTCATGTCCCTGGACCTCACGATATTGTATGGGCTTTCCACCCAGGTGATCATCCAGTTGCACTGTGAATATGGCAGCTGATCCACTTTCATCCTGCGTGCAGGCGTCACCTAGAATACACAAGCAATGAAAACATGTAAATAATAATAAACAAAAACAAACAGTTGCACAGAAATAGCATTGGACTACGGTTCAAAAGGGCCCAGGTTCAAACCCCACGACCAGTGTAGTGTAGGGCCAGTGTAGGGCCCTTGAGCAAGGCCCTTAACCCTCAGGGTAATTCAAAAGAATGAACCGATTTCATAACAAATTGCTTCAGTTCTCAAGCATCGTTATGGAATGAGTCAGCATCTCCAGGCCTCAGCTCATATCCTACCCAGCCAGAAGTGGAGGTCGTACTGCAGGCTCCCGGATCGCTGTTTGATGGTGTTGAGGACCACATAGGCGTCGCCGGTGTAGAACCCTCCGTACAGGTTCTCTGGTACAGCAACCAGGTCGAAATTCTCAATCCTCCACACCTGCAGTCCAGGCTGCTGGCCTGCCTTCTCAAACTCAGGATGGTACACCATACTGTCTGAAAAGAAAAAGAAAAAAAAGACTATATTGTGGAGGCTTGATGAGTCAATTATTCCCAGATTCATTCATTCAATTTATTCAACATTAGTAATGCTTAAATCGATGTAATCAATGTATTCAAAGCAGGAATAAACCCTGGATGGAATACAAAGCAGAGCACCATGGACATGCATTCATACGGTTACTTCACACCTAGAGGCGATTTGGAGTCGCAAACCCACCTAGTCATGTGTTTTGGAAAAAAAAAAAACTCAAACAAGCAAACCAGAGGTGGAAAAACTCCCAGATATGACGTGAGGAAGAAACTTTGAAAAGAACCAGACTCAGTTGGTGAAGCAGAGTTAAAGCAAAACAGTATGAAGTGCTAAAGTGTTTAAATGATGCTTAGATCATGTTTTAAGGCAAATTCTTAAAAAATTCTAAAGCTCTACCCAATAAAATCACTAACTTAGACAGAACTCGCCCTGCGTGTCCGATGTCATGTTTTAAACTTATGTCACCAACTATAAACACACACCATCACAACCTTTTTTAACCTAAAATTATTACTATTTATTACTTTTTAGGTATTAGCCCAAGCATACTGTATTTATTTCCTACAGAAGGTCCACTGGACCTGACCTCATGTACTGTAGCATGTCTCTATAATCTGGGAGGCTGGGAGTTTTTTTTCCTGTGCTAAAGGACATTGAGACCAAGCCCACATAAAGAGGAAGAGCTGTGACTCAGCCTAGCAGTATGAAAAGAGCAGCTGCTGCCTGTGAAAACATTTGCCCCAGCTGCCCTCCCTAATACTCGCATATACAGTACATACACACCACTGAGCTTTAACATAGTGTCGTTCTGCATCAGTTTGAGGCTCTTGCATTGGGGGATCATGTTGGTAGAGGAATTTGGGGTGGGCGTTGGAGGATGTTTGACATTTTTCAGGTCCTCTTGTAAAAATTAAAGACACAGGCCCAAGTTAGAAAGCATATAGAGTATGCAGTATCTAGCCTCAGAGGTTTACTCTAGATGGCAAAACATTTGTTAGTCCAAATCATATACTGATCAGTCATAAAATTAATCCATCAAGGTGTGGCTCTGCAGGGCCTCTGGGAGGGGGTGCTGTGCTGTCTGGCACCAGTAAGATCCTTTAGCAGCAGATCCTCTGTTTGCTGTGGGTTGCAGATTGGGTCTCTACAGATCAAACTTGTTTGCCAGATGCATCCCACAGGTGCTCGAATGGGATCTGGGGAGTTTGGAGGGGCCCTGTGTGAGTCGGGCTGTGGTGCACCTGGGGGCTCTGTTGCCTTTCTATCATGGCCAGCTTTGACTTCCATTAGCAATGTGTGCTGCTTCTCTGTGGGATCAGACCAGATAGGTGGGCCTTTGTTCCCTGTGGACATTGGTAAGCCTTGGGCATCCATGGTCCTTTCACCAGTTTACCGGTTTCACCTGTCCATCATAAAGGTGGACATTACCCTATTGTCCAGTAGAAGAAAAGAAGACGATTTTGCAAGTGCGATTGTTAGTAAAAATAAATAGAAGTAATAGTTTGCCAAATATTTGTGTTTCCCTCTCCATCTGCTAGGATTTTCATGTTAGAAATTTCAGCACCTCTGCATCTGTAGGGTCCGTGGACTGGCAAAAAACACTGTGTTAAGAATCAAACTATCAGTTGCAGTAAATATTAACTTCCATAGGAGGCAAACCCGGTTAAGCACTGGAGCTGTGAATCATGTGTATATATATATGTGGGTCATCAATATAATAATAATAATAATAATAATAAGAATAAGAATAATATTGAGGCAAACTCTCTTTATTAAAAAAAATCTCTTTGATGTCATATATCCAAGGTTCTTAATAATAATAATAATAATAATAATAATAACAATGAGGCAAACTCTCTTAATTAAAAAAAATCTCTTTGATGTCATCTATCCAAGGTTCTTAATAATAATAATAATAATAATAATAATAGTAATAATAATAATAATCTGTGCCTAGATCATGGTCATTACCTTACAGTACAATAGTATATGTAATACTTCACACTCAAACCACAGACATTTTGTAAACACTGCTGTACTCAATTTCCTTTAAGCTGTTCTTGTTTTCAGATTTAATCGATTTCACGCCACATGCTGTAGACAAGTTTATGTTCACATGTGACGAGCACGTGAAGCCCTGAGACTGAACAAAAACCCATAACAATCCCCCGTGTACATATGCTGCAGTGTGTCAGCGTAATGAGATCTTTTTATCAAGGGATTTCATGCGTGTGTGTGTGTAGTGTGTGCGTTATAAACAAGTCATGGTGAAATCTGTTCCCGGCCTCGGCGCTTTAGCACTTCTTTCTCACACTTCGGTTCATTAATTCAGAGAAGAAACAGAATCAGAACAGACTTTTCAGTTTACTTTAGATTTCTATCCTTCACTGCGAGCAAGTGTGTTAACCCAAACTGTGTTATAAATAACCCAGGTCACATGACTGATGTTGTGCTCATGGGAAAAACAAGGCAGGGGCTTTTAAAAAAATCTATATCCAATCAAACATAGATATACATAAGCAGCTGCATATGAAAATGTTTAATTCCTTAAATAACTACATTCAACGTAAACACTTTTATGTTCTAGGAAAACGATCCTCGAGAGTGTGGTGTGATGCAGCTCGTGCAAGTTGATTCTTTTCCTCCAGCAGCACGTCAGGAAAAAATGAAGCTGATTTGCATGTTAGTAAAAACTGTAAAGAGCATCTACTGTAAACATTCCACTTCATCCCTCAGGGACATTCTTAATCTCACTGTTGCATGCCTACACATCCTTGTGTTCACTTATAAAAAAAAAAAAAACTGATATGATTCTTGTCTGACTCATTGTCACCACACCGTGAGGTCCCACCCTCTCCCACCCTCTTCTTCTCCTCGAGCACAGAATGCAGCCCTTTATAGTGAACGTTTCAAAATGCCCACTCAGTCAGCGCTGTGTTTACTCAGCATGAGTACACCTTCACTCTGCCCTTCACACAACATAATATTAAAAAAAAAAAAAAAAGGAGAAGATAGAAGGGTTCAAAGTCTGCCATGGACACAGATGCAGGCTGTAATTGCATGCTTCATTCTGGAAACTCGAACAGAGAATAAACGTTCAGAGATCTTACAGAGCTGCGTTGGTAGCAGGGGTGGATCTGAATGAGGATAAAAGCTGTTTGGAATCAGTGGAAGGAAAAAGTAATTGTGTGCAGCGTGAATAGATTGTAGTGCGAGGCAGCTGGTGATTAAACAACGACTCGTCAGACTGCGCTTCCTTCTCAGACAAGGAACTGGAATAAAATTTGACTTGTAACTGAAAAACCCCAAGAGATTTACAATGACTGAAACAGATCAGCAGGCTTATCACTCATCATACCACAGTGTCTCTGAAAATCTCCAGTCTGACTGATCAAAAGGTATTGATTAATGTCCAAACAGTAGAACAGAAAAACGTATCTAATATATAATAACTCTGCTGTAACCATCATCTTTGTTGTTACACTGAGTTTCCACAAAGCGATGATAAAGTTAGACCATGCACTTCCTTTTGTGGTAAATTAAAGGCACAATGTTTTAGTTGCTTTGCGTGGGTTTCCATGGTAACAAACAGACATCTATACATGAGGCATTGCTTAGTAATCAAAACAGGAAATCCATACAAAATATGTCATACTTAAATGAATGTAGTAAAGAATGTAGCTAGCATAATGCATGTCAGAAAATGCTTTTTATTTATCAGGATTAAAAAAAAAAAAATTTAAAAAAAAAGTGTTTGTTGCAAGCATTATACAAATACACAATAATGATGTGGCAATAAACTGCATCATTGCACGCCACTATTTCTGTCATACAGCATGCAGGTTTAAAATAACTTCCTGTTGAAACGCCAGACTTTTTTGGTTACTTTTTACTTACACCATAAGTACTATGTAGGTAACGTATTAATCTACGAATTAGGTAAGGATGGTGAAATAATGGCTTGAAATGAGAAAACTTCTGCTTTCAGATAGACTTTTCAAGTTCTACGCATGCTTTAATAACTACCTTCATCTTCTCTACCTGGAAATTCTGTGAAGTCACTGTGACTTGGCCAAACATGCACACATTCATTTGTCTCTTGCCATATATGGTCTGAATGTGCTGAAAGAGTAGTGGAGATGAGGATGCCTGTAAGACATGGTTGCAGTTTTGACTCGGTAGCGTGTGCCAGGAGATGTCCTTCATTAGGGGACTGAGTGAAGGAAGCACTTATTTACGGCTGCTAACTGGGATGAGGGATTTTTTTTTTGTTTTGGTTTGTTTAGGAAACAACTGAGGCAGTTGATACTTGAGATACTTTGATCAGTTGAAGGTGGCTCAATCGCCCAAACACAACAGATTGACAGTGATGGGATTTGCTCCTGTAACCTTTAGTAACCCGAAAGGTATAACCAGTGAACTGACACAACCAAATCTAATCTCCAGATGGACATGATGATGGAATCCCAGCCTTGTTCATTATTTGACTTGCTCACTGACTCACTCACATTTTTTGTCTCAGATTTATATACAGTATATATATATATATATATATATATATATATATATATATATACACA
>JAQMYL010000011.1:23654940-23668704 GCA_030014365.1 Clarias pachynema | reverse complement strand
TCAGGCTATAGCGTGCTCTTAATACACTGCTTAAAATTATATAAGGGAGAAAATTTTATTTTTTTCCCTTTCATATCTTGGCTGACTTGATCCTTGGAGATTAATATGAAAGACTGCATACAGTATATATAAATTATCTGTGCAGGTATAATACTAAAAACTGACAATGAATAAAGGTACTGTACATTTTATTTAATCCACGGGGGGAAAAAGTCTAACGCTGTAATCCCACATTCCTGAATTTGTTCCCGAACTGAGAAATTGGGAAATCTCAGGAAGATCATCAAAAACTTTGTACAAGTTTGGTATGAGGAGAAATTGTGGCCATGAAAAAAAAATTGATTGTGCTATTTGCCAAATAAAAGCACTTTGTAGCAGTTTGTTTGAAGATGGATCATTTATTCGCAGTTATTTGAAGGTGGATCGTAGTGGATTGTAGGTGAGTCATAAACCTCATCCTGTGGGCGATTTGTGCTTTTCCTTTAAGGATCGTCCAAAAATATGCAGAACTCACATGTTAAGATGTGGAGTAAACCTGCTAATATGGTTAAATTCAAGCAAGTCTTGCACCTCCAGGGTCCGTGTTCGATTCCCGTCTCGGCTCTGTATGCATAGCGTTTGCATGTTCTCCCCGTGCTTGGTGGGTTTCCTCCGGGTACTCCGGTTTCGCCCCCCCAGTCCAAAGACATGCAGATTAGACTAATTGGCATTCCCAAATTGCCCGTAGTGTGTGAATAAGTATAAGTGTGTGTGCCCTGCAATGGATTAACACCCCATCCAGGGTGTACCTCGCCTCACGCCGTAAGTTTCCTTGGATAGGCTCCAGGTCTCCCACGACTCTACATACAGTATGAAGCGGAATAAGTTAATAGATGAGTTTGTGACGGTTTTGCATGGATTTGGTACATTTGGTCTCTCGCAAAGTCATAGATGATTGCGTTGTAATAAAAAACGTAAAGAATTTCAGTTTAAGGCCTTAAAACACTTTTGGCAACTAAAGGCATGAACCAGCGAAAAACAAGTGCAGATGATCAGGCCAGTGATTAGTATACTGGTGCTAAATGCTAAATAAGTGGTTGGAACGGACAAGAGGGGAAATGAGGTTGCTGCTGAGGTTGCTACATAAACAAGCAATTTTTAAGTCCTTGGATACCATCAAGGTAGAAAGATTTTTCAGTATGCCAGAGCCATGATCAGACTGCCTGCTTAACTGTCTGAAACACTGGCCTCCCAGGAACTCCTACAATGTCCCAAACATATGGAAATGGCTTGGAGAGCAGAGTTCCTGTAATGTGCAAGTGGTGTTGGTATAATTTATTCAGACATATGTGTCTCTTCTGCAAATTATTCATCGATTTTCAAAGATCAGCCGTCCCAAATGCTGAAACGTTAACATGAATGACTCGGCCGGGATCATCATTCACAGACATATGGCGTCCTTTAAAAAGTTTGCACCATTTAAATGAAAGTTTTACTGCAGCTAAGCATCTTATCAATTTACTGTGCTTTCCTTTACAGTAAAGATAATAGTAGCTATTTATATTTGCAAATCCTGTCTCTATTACCAAATGTATGTATCTTGAGGTCATCACATTGATCATTTTATCCGGGACAAAACCAGAAAAGCACCTCATGTCATTCAAAGAGCATGTATAAAGGTGAAGAATTATCACACACACACATCTTGACAGTGTTCTCATTCCATTGTCTTGACACACCAGTCGATAACGATTTAGCAACACGCTTTAACAGGAGAAAGCACATTAAGCAATTCTGTCCTTTCGTTGCACAGAACAGGACAGTCGGAGTTCACGTGCACTGGAAACAAAAAGCAGAAAGCAGACTCTGAATTTAATTGCGTTATTCCGAAAGGTCTGGAGAATGAGCTTTTGTGCTTGGAAAGGAACGTTCTCTCGCAGACTTTTTCGTTTAAAAATTTCAGGAACAATAGGATCTTTTGATGTCTGCCGTCCCTTGTTCAAATGAACTATCTACCAGGGTTTGATGGTTGGTCTGGCTCTTATCCCAGTGTGGTTTTTGTGGTCAAGCTTAGAAGTCATACAGTATGCTCTCACAAGTTCTTTCCATAATGTCCTTTCCGGGTAGAACTCAAATCACATACCTCATAATTTTGCAATCCTTCAAGCCTCGAAAACATACCTCATCATCATCATCTGGATAAAAAGCATCGTTTGCAAAAGAAACTTCATGAATACAAAAAACATGCATGGTTTGCAAAAGAGGTGATGATTTACTCCTGTTTATGTTCATGTAGAAACACTAATTACACAACTGGTTTCTCAATTCGGCCTCGTTCGACGAGAGACGTGTTCGCCCCTGAGCTCCAGTCCTGCTCTCACAATGTTTCCTTTATAAGCGTTCAATTTATGGTTTCATAAATGCGACTAGTCTGGTTGCATTACTTCATTTGGTAATACAAAGAAAGGATTATGTAGAGCTGTAGACCTAGTAAGGACCGAGCTTTCCTCGGAGACAAACTCGATGCACACAGACGGCTTAATTGTCATGGACGTTTTTTTTTTTTTTCTCGCTCTACAAGGCAGTTATACTGGTTTTTGTGATTATGGGTCTTTTTTAAACTCATGTGCCACTCCGATATCGCTCATTTTTACTGACAAGGATTTGTCAGAGCGAATGAAAACTATTAATAAGTCATTATGACTTATCAAGGTCATGCAGTCCAGCCCATGGCATTAGAACATGATTATAAGTTATTATTAGCTTTAAAGGCCGTATTTCGTGTTTACAGAATGCGTAAGGAATCGGTCTTAAAAGTAATTTTTATATTTCATGTACAACCTGCTGCCTAGGAGTGTCGCCACTTTGGAGCCGGATTTCATTAAAATTTCTGTTTCTATTCCAGCTGAGATTCATCTCCGTTCTTTCTCTCACTCTTTTTTTTCCACAAGAGAAGGTGTGGAAAAAAGAGATTGAATTCATCATTGGATTAGAGAGTCTTTTGTGATAGATCAGATGGAAGGGAGAGACAGAGTAATGTCTGCCGTGAGCCACGGATCTGTTCTGAAGATGATGAAATCCAGTAAACATTGCTAACGCAGAGCGCTTGATTAAACTCAGACATCTTGACCTCCGTCATGACCAGGATTGTTTAGACATGTAAAAAAAAAAAAAAAAGAAGCAGAGACCCTGAAAGTGGAAAGGGAAATTATGGCGAGTAAAATGGAAGCAAAGCACAAGTGGTATTAATACAAAGCCTGGGTTGCCAGATGTTTCTAAAACGAGAGACTTTTATTATAGTTCCAACACCTGGAACTATTTATTTATTTATTTATTTATTTAGTGGAAACCAGAGATCAACCTCCGGTTAAGAAAAATTAGTCCAATCCGTCAGCGCCAAAACATGTAGTTCCTCAAAAGTGAGTCAGTGTCCAACTGTACAACAGAAATAAACATGTTTACAGCCTGGAACAACAAATGGATTTGAGTGATTTTTTTAATGTAACTCAACAGTTCTACCATCCGGTTGCACAATTTCACGCATATTGAGAAACAGCTGCATGGTGTCGAACCGCTAGCTGTCTGTTATGCATCACTTTAGCTAACCAGCTAAGTGGAATCATTGTAGTTTAACTTTAGCACAAGAAATGTATGAGCTGACACGGGACAACATGTAGGGTATGAATGTCAAATACAAAGTAACGTTAGCAGTTACTTTACTCTTAGCTAGGCTAAAGCTAAACTAGCTAGATTGTACTGTAGTAACTGCGGTAAATAGTTGCGTTCCAACCAACATCCAAGCTCCATTCATTCCAACTCTTTGTGGATTAAATGGGGTTTAGGCAGAGTCAGCTCCTGCCAAGATGGCAAAGACCAGAGCTCCCACAGTTGATCTTCAAACCTGCTCTTCAGACATCATGGATGGTTTGTTCAATTCTTATACAGTCTGTGTTGGGAAACCCAATCAAGCATCCTGAGAAGATCTTTCCTACAGTGAAGCATGGTGGTCGTAGCATCATTTTTAGGGTTACCCTCGTCTTTCTTGGGTTGTCATGTGTACAGTACACTATATGGACTAAAGTATTTGGCCAAAAGTGTTCGACAATGCTACAGTATGCTTCCGACTTTTTGAAACACGTTGGGGAAGGCCCTTTTCTATTCCAATATGATTGGGCCCCAGTGCACAAAGCAAGGACTGTAAAGGCCCAAACGATGGACTGGATGAACTGGAACGGAGATTGCGAGCCAGGCCTTCTCGTCCAACACGAGTGCCCGATCTCATAAATGCTCTACAGAATAAATGGGCAGGAATTCCTACAAAAACACTCCAAAGTCTTGTAGACAGCCTTCCAAGATGAGTGGAAGCTGTTATAGTTGCAAAAGGGGGACTGACTCCATATTGAAGTATATGTACTTAGATATACAGTACAATGGGATTGCAGGTTTGGCCAAATATCTTTGTAGTGTATGTGGGCTGTAGTTATGATTAAAATGTAGTAAAATACCAGGTAAAATGCTGTAGTCTATTTAGAACTAAGAATGAAGTAATAGAAAATCTGAGATATGTTTACTACTGTATATAAATGACGTAGCTATTCTTTATTCTTGAAAACATCTGTGTGTAAAAATTGATGGACTTTGGTGACAAAACTGGTAAGAAAAACTCTAGTTATAATATTGCTTTACTTAAAATGTTTCATATGATGATAAATGGTCATTATTATCATATAGATAGAGATATCGGTGTTTAATATGTGGCTGGAAATTTTACCTCGCTCGCTCATTCTTTAGAAGTGACAGGGCAACTGCAGATATTGGGCATTAACACAACCACAACCGCACTATCCAACATCAGCCAAAGGAAGCTTATTGAATTTGCTCTAACCTCACTAATCAGATGCTTTTTTAATAAAAAAAAAAAAAAAAATCTTCCTCTTCAATAAAGCATTCAGCTGTACCACTCAATCATCTTTCAGTAACTAGATGATGTATGGTTGTGCAAGAAAAAGGAGATGCAAAGGCTTTCTTCCTAGCCTGAGGGATAGTAATGCAATGCTCTCCATCTCTAAATGTTTATTGAATAATGTAAATATATGGTGTTGGAGAGAATAAGCTGGTTGTTGTTTATATGATAGGGATCATATGTCTGTGAGGGAAAATAGAAGGGACTATTGTCTTCCTTGTATTGAACCTAAATTACAACCATCTGTGGAATCTGTTTTCCTGCACGGGGAATAAAAGACAGAGATAATGTTTATAAGAGAACAATTCAAGTAGCGCATTCAGCAAATCAGCCTGAGCTGAGGCTCGATATTAAAGGTCCCATATGTCAATATTTCTTTAACAAGTTAACACACGTCTCAGAGCTCTGCCAGACTGTGTGTGTGTGTGTGTGTGTGTGTGTGTGTGTGTGTGTGTGTTAATGCTCCAGCTGAAATACCCCTCAGGTAATGGATTTTTAATACATCAAACTCCCTCCGTTTCAGTCCTCCTGCGAATATGCCGTTTCAGGATCTATGTAAATGAGCCACGCCGCCGCCAGAGAACAGCAGAGCTGCGCAACAACCCGGGGGGGAGGGGCTTCTTCTTTTATGAGGTCACAATAGGGGAAAAATCTAATTGCTGTGTTTTACTGTAAATGCCCTTAAAAAGCCCTGTTAAATGTTTTTTTTCCTCATGTTTGTTGTTTGTTTATATAGATCAAAGGCCCATCTGAGTCTCTAATTATGAGTAAAAAGTGAATTTTGTCTTGATGTAAGTCAGTATTTATGATATTGTGCTCTTTTTTTTATTTTAGGAAATAACAACAAAACCTTAAGGTTGTTAAATTGTTTCTCCTCTTATAAAAAGTATAAATGTTCCCACATGATATCGACAATAGCTGACTTCACATAGGATTAACAAAAGATTAGAAATCCAGGGTGTGGTTTTAATCAGTTAAGCAGTAAAGGTTTTAATGTCTCATTTTATTATTTTTTTTAAAGAATTTCTTTTAACCTTCCTCCCCAACTATTAGCCCTTTCACATTCACACATATTGCGAGCGATAAGATCAGCGATGGTAACCATAGTAACTGAGGTTAGGCCTTACCAACCAAATGTGTTTTTTTTTTCCTTTTCTTTTTTTTCCCTCGCTGTTTGTGTACAAGGTCCGCTTGATTCTGTACCAGTGTTTTTAAAGCTTCTTAACAAATCTGTTTGTGTTCTCGAATTGCTCAAACTTTTCCCCAGTCGAAGGTCTATAAATCTCGCCAACCTCTCCTAAGAGACTGTGATTGTGCCATGTAGTCGCTGGCAGCCATAAGGTTGTAAGCATGAGCAAATAATCTTTTTTGGGGATCTTCTAGGCAAAACTAGGCAGAGGTCGTCGAATATTAATAAATAAGTAAAACCCTTCCAAAAAAAAAAAAGGATCAGATGAAATTGCGGATAATTAGCCAAACACATTCCTCCGGAATTGAGCTTCGTTTCAAGTATGGCGTGCAGGAAATGTTCAGAGCTCTTCTGATGGTGAAATAAATGCAGATATAAACCAATACAGGACATTCTTTCGAAAGCACCCATGTTTGTGTCTCTGAGCTGGGAAAAGGGTTACATAGCAAAGTGTCCTGTCTCCTACAGCTGGATTTGGTTTAGCCCTGTTGTTGTCTCGCAGTTTGGATGACGGAGATTTGCGTTAAACAGAAGTGACAGTTAGCTGAACGCAGTAGAAGGGGGTGGTTCAAGTTTAGGCTTTGCGACCCCAAAATGCTCAGGTGAGAGTTCGAGGAAAAGTCAGGAAGCCATTGTTTTTAGAAATTCTGATTATTTGGTTATTTTAGCTGGCTGGGGTTGTGCAGGGGCCTCCCCTGACCACATAAGGAGGCCCTGCACAGCGTCAGCTTATTAACCACATGTGTGCTGGCTAGAGGAGTGTGTGCTACCGAGACGGAGAGATTCAGGGAATGTTTAAGACTCGACTCTGAAACTGTATCTGTCATTACGAGACTGGCTTCAGGAAACCGAAGCCTTCCAAAGGCCACGCAGGTCAGAGTGTGCTGATGTCATGCTCGTGTGTGTTTGTCTGAGTGTGTGTGTGTGTGTGTGCGTGTGGGTGTCTGAGCGTCTGTACACTTGTACATGTTATTATGTGTATCTGCACAGACGTAGACCCGGGTTTCGCCTTTCAGGAATGTTGTTCTGGTTCAGTCTCTTCGTCAGGATTGTTATAGTTTTGAGAAGGTAAATAAACTGCGAATACCAGAACATACAGCTTGGACAAAACCATGCACGCGTCATTAGACAAGTATGAGGGGCAAGAACATGTTCAGAAAATTCATGAGGTAAATGTCTAGTAAGCAAAACAATGTTTAGGAGTATAGTGTCATATTCTTCAGGTATTAAGTATTGATTACTGTATAGGCATATTTAATACTTGATTAATTAAGCAATATTATATGAGCCGGAGTGCTGTTGTGCTGATTATCAGCATGAGGATGCAGCCTAAGTGCTGAAGGCATTACAGCTGTGTTGATAACCAGCATGACCTCAGTGGAGCGATATTGCTTTTATACAACAGCTGTGTTGATAACCAGCATGACCTCAATACCGGGAGTGATATTGCTTTTATACAACAGTTCTACAAACACATGTATTTCCACGACTGTAAATTTCATAAGTTTCTCTTTATATTTCCGCTTAATAGCAGCTATGTTCACTTCCGGGTTATGATCAAGTAGTACTTCCATCAAAGTAGTGCACTTGATTAGGACATTTGGGATTTGAGATTCAGCCTTGCGTTAGAAGCTAGTTAGCTTTGTAGCTTATCTAATATTACCTACATATATATAAAAACATGGAGGCAATTCGGAACGACATAGAAGCAATTATTAAGTAGATCAAGTGTTGCGTAAAATGGCACATTATATGATGTGTTAAATGTTAGTTAAATGCTGTATAGTTAAATGTACCAGTGCTGTTACCATCTATTATCAGCAGTGGTTTGAAGTTTCTTGTTCAATCAGATTGCTCAGTTGAAACTAACTGTTGTATAATACCAATTAGTGATTTTTTTTGTCCAATCAACACAGAACAGACTGAAACTGGGCTCACAGGACTATCATTGGTAGGGAGAGGAATCACTGGGAACCACCCGATACGATATTACCATGATACCTCTGTGCTGATTCGATTTGTATTGTGGTTCTATAAGTATCGCAATTTTAGAAACGTTCTGACTCTATAACTTTTTTCCCTGTTTTTTTTTTCGATACTAAACAAACTTAGCAAATAATTTTCTCTTACTACACAGGATGCGGTCCTGCCTGCCAATGTGTGAACAGTTTAGATTGTACCACCTGAATGGCAATGATTTACCCCTCAACCGCAAACATACAGTATGAATTAAATTATTATTTTTTTAACCGATATTGGATGATGTTGATACTGTATATGAACTGCCACACAAAAGAATGACGATGCATCACTGAATCATCTCTAATCATTAGGTTTCTTGGTCCTTTATTAACCAAATAGAAGGATCTTGGCTCCAGTTTACATGTGTGCCATTCTGAATTTATCCAAGGGTTGTTTTGAAGCAGGATGATCAATAGCCAGGATGTTATCTTAATTGTATAACCTTGAAGCTGTCGATTGCTTCACACCAAAATGCTTTGATCTGCAAAATTCCTGTGGAATCTCAGCAGCATGTGCCCAAGGTTTGACTGAAAGCCTCAAGGGCAGCTCCTCTTCTACTTACTATACAAGTAAGTCAAGTTCTGAGCAAACCTTAAATTTTTGTTAATGTGATAATAAGGATGGCAACATGGTGGCTTGGTGGTTAGCACTGTCGCCCTGCACGTCCCGGTCCTGGGTTCGATTCCCGCATTGGGTCCGTGTGAATGGAGTTTGTATGTTGTCCCTGTGCTTAGTGGGTTTCCACCGGGTTCTTTGGTTTCCTCCCAAAGACATGCAGATTAGGCTAATTGGTGTTCCCAAATTGCCCATAGTGTGTGAATGTTGACTGGAGGTCCTATCATGGTAATTCAAAATGAGAATAAATACAATGGCTTTGGCTTCCACAGTCCCTAGTTGAACTACAGAGGTTTCTGGATGGATGGATAAATAGAATAATAAGGATATCCATCTTCTTAGTCTCTCTTCATGAGCTACAGTACCTGTCGGACTGCCTTTATTTGTTCCATCGCTATATGCTCATTAGGGCTATAAATTAAAGATTGGGTTTGATGAAAAGCATTACTGAACAGTAGATACAGCACTGCTGATGAGATGCTCCACCGAAGCCGTAGCAAAGGCAACCATGCTCCCTGTGGCTTCAATGCTAGGACTAAATATCCACATCTTTGTCTAACGTCCTGGCATGGATGCAGTAGTGTGTGGTAGCAAAACCAGTTCCGTCCGTGCAAGCTAAACTGATTGTTCACAAAAGGTCACCTAAAGGTTCCTCCGCCACATTGCATGTTTATATATATATATACTGTAAGCTGAAGACTGCCAAATGTCCTTTCAACACATTGTACAGATGTATACCCAAATGCTCATAATCTCCTAAAAAGGGTGTTTCCTTTTCCTCTTTCTCAAGGGGGGTTTCCTCAATATTGTTGGCATTGGCTTGGCCAATGGGGATCGCTCCATTCAGATTTCTATCTATTATTGTCAAAAGTGCTATACGAATAAATGTTAGCATTAGGCTTCAGGGTGATCAGAGAGCGATGTAGAGTCATGCTTTAAAGGGCACCTATTTTGCAAATCTTTTGTAATTTTAGATGTTCAAATGGCTCTCCAGTGGGCGAGTACAAAAAATAAAAAGCTTTTTCCATTTTTGTATTAGCCAGCACTTAAATAAGCCAATTATTGTGACCACATATAAGATAAGATTAAAATTAAAATTAAAATTTTATTCGTCACATACACAGTCATACACAGTATGATATGAAGTGAAATGCTTATACGTCTGCTGTTGACCTCAATATTACAGAAAATAAGAGAATTTAAAAAACTTTTAAAATTTACATAATATACAGCAATAGGAATAATAAAAACCAAAATAAAATAGTAGAATAAGATAGAAATCTAATGAAGTTAAATATATATATAAAAAATAGAAAAAATATATATAGTAAAATGAAATATAATAGGAATGTGATGTAGTGCAGTGTAGAACCGAGTCCAGTTATTGGCAAGATAATGTGCAAGATTGCAGTTCAAGTTCACAATGTGCAAAATGTGCAAATGCGCAATGTTCCATGTGTGACCGTATGTGTGTCCTAGTAAAAAGCAAAAGTTTGCAGTCCAGAGGTGTGCAAAATGTGCAAACGTGCAAGATGACCCAATGGTGCTTTTGGAGACGGCATGCAATAAGGGGGGTTGAGGATGGAGAGACTCTTAGCAGACAGACTCTGAGACCTATGTTAACTTGTTAAATAAGTAGGAAAATATGGAGCCTTTAATCTTGACAAAAAGCAGGGGTCATTGATTAGATTCCACCTTGGATTAAAATCCGCAAATGGTGTAAATCCTGGGTAAGATTCGCCACCAGGATTCTCAGCAACTCGACATTAACACACACTAACTACCTAAATCATTCTGCATTTGTCTAGAGTACATGATAAACCTCACAACTCCTGAGTTCAGACCAAGTCACCCCATTAAACCAAAAGAAGTATGATGTGTGTATAAAAAGACACTGCTGCTCAATAGGTTTAACAGAAAACTCTGAGCACGGTTTCAAATTCAAAAACCAAATTAGCGACTTGACTTTCCAGTCTCTCACTTTCAGTCTTTTTTTAAAGCTTGCCCTGACTCATCATAGTCAGATAACTATTGTACAGTGAAATCCAGCCAGACATTTTTATGCCGCCTGAATGAAGAACTGCAGCAGACCCACCCCTGACCCCTTTAATACAAGTAATACGTGTACTGTATTTAATGCTTGAGCAGCAATACATCTTCGAAACTACAAACAGATGTTACTCTAAAGTGTCCTGCCAATCGAGCCCACCCCCCCCTCCCGAAAACAGCACCATCTTGAATTTAAAAAGGAACTCATCAATCTGGCTGTGCTGGCAGTTCAGAAGGAGTGGATGGGATCTAAAGGAGTGCATGCTGGGACGCTCCGATGATGTGCAGTATATCAGTGTTTGTGAGCACCTGTATATTAGTTTTGCCTCCGTTTCCAGGATACGTCATTGATTAAGTGTCTATGTGTGTGCTTTAGAGTTCAGAAAGACTCCAAGGAGCCGCACCTGGCTAGCAAACTACTGATTCAGTGAACGAGAGAAAATGAGAAAAAATACAGACATTCACTTTCTGGTGCAAGTCTGCAAACATATTCTATTGCATTACACCATTTGAATGTCATTTTATGTTTAATAATTTGCATCTGATTATTAGTACCATCTACTTTAACACCAAGCAGCTCGACACCGTCGAAACGATCCAAAATTTTGGAGAATCAAAACCTTTTCCACTCCCATAGACATTAACCGAATAAGTAGTGTGATATACAGTACAAATGCCAAAGTGATGAGTAATTACTTCGATAAGCATACAGATAGTTCAACTGTAAGTTTCAAACAAATAGCTGACCTAGTTAGAATTAAAGTGCAAAGCATAATGCATTAGAACTGCATGATTCTGAAACATACAATGGAAATGTAACATCAAATCATCAAGTATTAAATATCACTATAATGCCACATGTTAAGACAGGAAAGCATATAAAAGACATTAATATTTTTCATTATTTTCATTATTATCGCTTATTTAACGCCTGTGAAATAGAAAATAAGGTCAATTAAATAAAAAACTTTTTCAATCACTCACCGCCTATACCTCTTTATCCTGTATACAGGGTCACGGGGGCGTGGAGCATATCCCAGGAGTCTGAGGGCACGAGGTAGAGTACACCCTGGACGTGTTGCCAATCCATTACAGGGCACAAAAACAAACCCGTGATTGAGAATACCAATTAGCCTAATCTGCCTGTCTTTGGAAACCGGAGAACCTGGAGGAAACCCACCAAGCACGGGGAGAACACGCAAACTCCCTGCCCACAGACCCCGAGCTGGGAATCGAACCCGGACCCTGGAAGTGTAGTAATGATAAAACATCACATCGAGTGCCCTGAGATAAACTTGATGATTAGAATTATTATTAATTAACTAAATGAGTGTATTACCCCCATTTTGCACCTCGAACTTAGAAGACATAAACAAAGCGTCATCTTGCTTTTGAAAACGCAAAGCAGTTGAGGTGAAGATTTCCTTCAGATAACCTTCAGGTTAACATTCAATTATGTAAATGATGAGACATATTACCCAAAACTAGAAATTATCCGTAACAAGCAACACGCAGCTTAGTCATGTTACAGCTCAATTTTTACTTCTGTTTGCTTGGTGCTTTTACAGGAGAGCTGGGATTTTCCCCGACAGCTTTCTGACATGTTGATGAGTTACTCTGTATTTCTGTTGACTCAGATTCACACTCTCTTGTTGAATTGTTTTTCACAAGATGCCCACAGCCCTCAGGAACCAACGTCACATGTCTTTGGTGAACAAAAATCAAGCGTATAAAGACAAGCGGCTGCGTGTTGCTGCGGTGCAGGCGCAGCCACTGGGGGAAACTGCATGGCAGACTAGCTTCTTCAAAGAGAGAAGAGGTGAGGCGTTGATTCAGAAGGCAGACGAGTGCTCTCGGAAGACCGTGCAGCTCTGGAGACCTTGGGGAATTGCTCTGTCTCTGCTGTTTTTACTGACATCTTTCTCTCTCTCTCTCTCTCTCTTTCTCTCTCTATCACACACACACCTCCTCCCAATCTTGCTCACTCTTTTTTTTTTTTACTCTTTGCATCTCCTTAGTGCTTCTGACATGATACTTAGGATGAAGATTTGTTTGGTATATTCTTCCTGCTGAAAATAAAAATTCAAATGTGAAAAATGGGAGAAAAGGAGAAAAGATTTCTAGAACTCACTCATTCATCATCTATACCACTGTATCCTGTCTACAGAGTCACGGGGGGTGTGGAGCCTATCCCAGGAGACTTGCGGGCACGTGGCAGGGTACACCCTGGACAGGGTGCCAATCCATCAGAGGGCACACACACATAATGTACACGCACACTCATTCACACACTGTGGGCAATTTGGAAACTCCAATTAAACTAATATGCATGTCTTTGCAGACACTGAGGCAGGAATCAAACCCAGACCCTGGAGGTGCAAGGCAACAGTGCTAAGCCACTGCACCTTTTGTTTTTAGAACTTTTAAAAATATATATATATATTTTTAGGAAACTTTTTAGGAAATTTTCTCAAAGCTCTGAGTTCAGGTGTTACCTTTAAAATTCAGATTTTTTTCCTCTTTTTTTGCCAACAACAAATAACTACTTAAACCATTTTTTTTTTCCAGGTCTAACATTAGCTACTATTTTAGCTAGCATTGTGCAAAATGTGTGGGACCACATCTGACTCAAATTACAAATTTGATAGTTGGAATCAGTATGCACTCATTCTTATACAAAGGGTGTTCAAGTCAAACAGGGACTTGATAAAAGACTTCAAGCGCAGTGCCGTGATGAGACTCTCAGCCACAGTAAAACATTTGAAAAGGGCAAACATTGTAATGAAGACCATACGTCCATGAATGACAATCCCTGCTGGCTCAGATAACAGATAAAAATCAACGGATAAATTTTTTTTTGGATTTTTTCTCAATTTTCTCCCTAATTTAGTCGTGTCCAATTCCTCCCCGTCACTAGGGGGCTCCCACATTAAGGCTACTACTACCA